>DWNE01001037.1:0-23909 GCA_018249875.1 Cecropterus toxeus | reverse complement strand
TACAATCGAGAGTTTTCTAGCTGAAATTTGTCAAAAAAATAAAATATTATTTATAATATAAGTGTTAAAAGTCAGTAAAACTATATTTTTATTGATTTTTTCATAAGTGGTTTCGGTTTTATTTACAACGAAGAATTTTAATAAACTCTTTATGTTATCTACACAAAGTATTTTAACGTTAAATTATGTATGTTTTTAAATAGCTCATGTGTTTAATTATAGATATTTATTATTATCCACACACACTTGCATGATTTATTGATAATTGAATATTCCAGTAACAGTAAACTTATACCGAAATATATCTCTTGCTTAATAACAATATTTTAAACTTTCTTCAACGTCCCGAAGCATTCGGTTTGATTCCGAAGAACCTCCAAGGATTTCGGATAGATGGCGTTAGGTTCCACCTAATGGCGCTCTCTCTTCCCGCCTACCAAAACTAATTTTCCAATACGTTCTCAAGTTTCGATTTTCTACTACAATATTATGCTCTATTTCTAGGCGCTGCCAAAAATAATAACTGTTGAGATTTTGAGATAGCCAACACGAAATTCCTATGAATAAATTTGTATAATCAGCATCTATTCAAGATTACAAAACAAAAAACGATGGAAGACGTTATAAGATATAAAGTAATCTTGTTCATTATGTTTTTTGTGCTAATTTACCAAAAATCTAGTCATAACCACTAGGTCTCACCATATTTATTATTATAATCTTCTAGTAGGTACTTTATAATCTCCTTGAAAATATTAGTAATTATATCAATACTTAATTTATGATTAAAATATGTCATGTTATATCTTATTTGAATTAATGATCCTGTACGACTTACAAGACTGTCTCTACAAAATATAATTGGCTTAAATGTCTTACAAGACTCTAATATATATGCGGGTTGCCTAACAAGATTAATAACAGCCTATTTGAGAGTTTAATCCGTAGGCGCGTGACTAATCTGCTGTTTCTAAATGATGTCTAGTGACAGTAGTGGTACTATTTTATTATAATTAGTAAATGAGAGATATGCTGCGAGTGTAGTTTTGTTGTTCCTAGATCAAAAGTCATTGCATAACCGAGGGCGGCTGGGCGTCCCGTCGCCATATTTATACCAACTCACACATACATGTTCACGCATGCGCAGATCAATCCGCTTGTTTGTTGGTAAACAGCAATTGCAATATTTGGTCGATAAACCGCCCCATGGAAAATAATAAGGGATAAAGTATAAGCCGGACGAGGCAGAGGGCGTTGGCGACGCGCCCGCTTCTAATTAAAATGCTCGCTACCTTTCTAATTAGAACACACCTGGCTCATTCTAACATACCTGTTGTTGGGTAACTGTTATATTAGCTTAACAGCTTTACCTACACCTCGTTACAACGTTATATACATACTTATTTGCCGTGATTATCTTATTGGTTAAATATTGGAAAACGTGTAAATATGTTTATTTAATATCTGTTTTCACACAAAAACTTGTATAATTTACAAATTACTTAAAGCTTATGTTAATCTTTAAAGGTGCTAAAATGCATTATAAATAAATATTTAATTAAAAGCACCACCTGAAAGATAAGCAAGATTAATAAGCAGATAGGAATTTAATTAAATATAATGATTATGAGGTGCTACTATGTGTATATATGCAAGTGACAACGGCATTTAATAAAATGATAAGTGTAGTAGTTACCGTTAAAATATGATAATTTATTTAAACCTTTAATGTTAAATGTGTAATTTTTAACTAATTTTATAGTTGTAGAAGGCGACAAGGGACAAAATCCTGAAGACGGACAGCAGTGTATTCGTACACGATTTTAGACTAAAATTAACGCCGAATTGATGAATGTAACAGCCTACTGACGATATGCAGTTTTTGAATTTATTTTTGCCAATATTTCAGTTTCACTGTGACAGCAAAAAAATAAATAAAGCGCATATCGCAAATTACGTAATAGAAACTGTGTTCGTAAGTAACGTTAATTGACAAAAACCTCCGTTATAGAGAGGTTTATGTCGGGCAGTGGACTTCAAAAGGCTGATGGAAGAATGGATATATGTATTTAGCATTTATAATATTTAGTAATATATAAGTCTTGGTTTTAAAACATGCATAAAGCTAATTTGGCTTCTTTGAGCTCTTCATGTCTTAAGGCAATTTTAGAGTTATAAAGCACGACTGTAACGGAAATCTAGGGCCATAATTATTGTAATTATGTATATTTAGTTTGTTGAATAAAAGATCCGAACTACTCCGTGCAAATTAAAAGAGGCATATTTTCTAGCGTACCATGTAGCGAAAAGTATTTCATTTCTCCCTCGGACTCTCCCGGTCTCATAAAGTCGAACACTGAGTGTCGCGGCAAATATCGAAACTATTACAAAAATATGTTCCGTATTGTTTATGCTAAGGATTATAAGTACCTACCTATCTGCATAGTGACTATCATATTTCATTAAAATTATGAATGTTTTTTTAGGGTGTAAAATATAATGTTTAACCATATTTACAATTATTTAAAATATGAATGAATTTAAATTTAAAAGTCAACCTAAGTCTATTTAAAGCGTTCTTGAAGAGTAATAAATTCAGAAATTTGGTCTGTATTAATGTTGGTGTCCATGGCACCCACAGAAGAAAATTGGGCTATTAGTGCTCAATGGGAACAATTTCCGTTATGAGCGGAGTAGAAAGCGAATATTTCAATGACGTGTCAAATGAAAATTGTCATTATCAGCTGTCTTCGTTATTCACGAAGGGTATCAGCAACCCGTTTTAAAAGGATATGCCTAATTAAGAATTATCTACTGGAGATACATAACAATTTTGGTGGTATTTACGATATATTTTTTGAAATTTCGAAGTAACACGGTATATACCTATCTTCTCAATAAAAATGGATAAGTCGTGATAATACAAATCATCTTTTATATACGATAACATATTTTTACATTTATTAATAATCTTAGTAACTGTTTGATAATTAATGGTAAATAGTGTCACATCCAATCAATTTATACTTGTATCTCGTGTTAAGTGCTTTTAGAAATAATTTCCGACATAGTGATATCTCCCGTTTAAATTTGTTATAATTTATAGCATGATAAACTCTAACTCGGCTCCAATGATATCAGTAATGGTTTGAACTGCACTCGTGTTCATAACACAAATAGTGCATATCAAACATAAATACACTCAATAGCTAATGGCTGTCTTTATTAGTTACACTTAGTAACTGTTAGGGTCATTTGAATCTACTAATTGGAAGTTTTCATGCAACTGCTATTTGTATAAAGCATGTACAAATAGATAGCTGAACGAGGTATTGGCGATGCGAATCTCTTGTCTGTAGATTTGACTTTTTTTAAAATTGTGAAGTAGCAAACGAGCGTGTAGTCACCTTGATGGTAAGTGGTAAGTAAGGTGGATGGTAAGTGATAGCCAGGTCGTAGAACCAATGTATTTCGACCGAGGAAGTACCACCGCCACACCTATTTCTAGCGTGAAGCAGTTTTTGCGTTTCGGTGGAAGGGTGTGGTTGCCGGCTCACTTTTGTATGAGGCGACCATCACAGTCCTCGGAAGTAGCAACGCATCTGTGGTTGACTTGTGGTTGACTGGTGGTTCTATATGAAGTTGCTTAAAAATGTCCATGGGCGCCAGTAACCACTTACCATCAGGGGGGCTGCTAGCTCGTTTGCTACTTCATATTAGTAAAAAAAAATGTGGCCACTGCCACCAATGGACATTTGTTAGAAACTGTATATAGAACAGGAGTATGTAAAGCCACGTGGAAATGTACTAGTAACATTTATGTTAATACATAAATTCCTTGCTAAGTAATCGCTTTGATATGTATTAATTAATGAGCCTATACACGAGCAAGTGCTAGATAAAGATATTATTTACTTTTAATTTTTGAAATAAATGCTATACTTAAAAAGATAATAGTATACCTAAGTTAGTATCTATTTTAAATTTCTTAAATATATACTATACGAATTTAAGTAACATATTAATCAATGTATGATTAAGATTTTACTTCAAATAGCCTTCGTAATTGAACCGTTTTTATATATGCTGTAAATATAGTATTTGCGTTGGTACAAAGTCTGAATAGTCAGCTACACCCATTAGTTACAGTTACACAAGTTCTGAATTCTAAAACATATTAAAGGTTCTAGATTGGAATCTTTATTATGTGTATACCTGAACTATCAATTTATATATCGACGCCAGAAAGCAATCTATACGTATCTCAAAACATGCACCTTGAAAAAAAATCTTCATCTTCAAATTATTTGGTTTACCTATTAGTAGTACTATATTAAATTGTAAGTATTGGAATTCAAAATAAAAACGTTTATATTTTATTCGTGAAACCATTCTAAGATTAGTTTAATTGATTTTACCTATGTCTAAAAATCGTATCTTTTTTGAGACAACGACAAGATCTTTCCTGCGTCGATATACCTATTTGGCTAAGTACCTATTTGACTGTAGATTTGTTATTATACATTTTTATTTTATACGATAATATATCTCGCATGCATATTTCTCGCATGATATAAAGTGTTATACTGTGGAACTATAAGTTAGGAAAGTGTTAACAATTAGTTAATTATTTACTATTCTCAAGGGTAGCAACCGTATTACAGAGCCAGAATGTGCCGCAACACTTACATAAAGAAATGTAAATTACGTTCGTACATACCATTATTAATTAGTGAAAGTGTGGAATGCTTTTAAACGTGTTTAAAAGAAAATGTCGCTCATGTCAATATGATAGTCTTACGGCATCTAAGTTATGTGCCGGTTTTAAAAGATTCTCACCTTATCTCCCATGATATATTTCGATTGCTTAAGTATTTTGGAGCGTCACCTAATGGAGTTTTTAAGTACATTATTGGATCACACCTACATGTCACTCGTTCAAAGTCTATATAGGTGCGCTGTATATAACTTTTGGAGTCATCTTTAAAGCGTTTCATATTTCTATAGCTATTTCTTACTTACGATGATTATTGTACAAAACTAATCCTCAAGAGTAAGTAATATAGCTACATATTGACAGGCCCTTATAGGTACAATGAACAGTGATTCAATTATTCTACTTAATTTATAAATTTGTAATTTTGGTTAGGTGTAATTTCAAATAACAAACAAGCTTAAAATTAAAAAAGAAATACATAAAATTATATTATTCATTTCTTATATCATCAAGACAATTTTTTTGCAACTTTGGAATGCAAAGAAACATGTAACATTCACTTTTATTTTACGTATGGATATGATATGTAGCAGTAAGCTTGAGACTACACGCCAGATACCTATGTATGCATGTTTACATAAATGAGAAGAAAATATTTAGAAATAAATTTTCGTGCCACAACACGTGTATTGTATACATGATCACAATCCGAGCAAACGATGCGAGTGAGACACCGGCAGGTATGGGGACCCCACCCCTTACACCCTCGGAGGGTGCACTATTCCCGTTGCATCACATCTGCATGCAAATATCCGAATTTTGGGTTCGATTCGAGAATGATACCTTTGTTCAGTGAACTTTGACGAGATTCTGACGAAATGATATTCAGACGCCCAATTTGCGCTAACGAGCTTACATTGATGTAAATTGGAGACGTGATCGCTAAGGGTTAAATATATTTTAGTTAAAGTTCATGTTTTATTTTTTACTATTGATCTGATATATGAAATTAAAAATGGAAACACCCAGGCAGATATTTGCGATGGTTTTGTAAGACGGACGGACGTAAGTTTATGTTTAAGTTCCGATCATTTTTTGGAAAGAGCTTTAAGTTACGTGGGTATAAAGAATACCTAATGTTGTAAATCTCCCAATACCCTATGTACAGCGTTTATATGATTTTATGTAAAATTAGCTTCTGTTTTTTATCTTATTTTAAACTGCGATTGACTGACCTACCTAGAAACAGATGAATAAAAATATTTAGGTAATACGTTTTGTTAATTATAAATACAGTCATAATATTTATAAATGAGTGGGTACCTATTTGTTTATATTAAGATTGTATTTTATGTAGGTACTTAGCATTTCTCAGACATTTTACACGCGTGGATAACCAAAACACCACATTCGCGTTAAGTATATATCAAACACTTTACGAACGCCATAAAAAGGTATCGCAACATTTACAGCATCGAATTACCTAAATTGGCTTTAATAAAACCGGCACCTAAAGCACTTAATGGATTCGGGCGGAAAATAAGTGGCCACCATCTAATTGCAACTTGGTTTTTCTGCTAATTATCGTTGGCTACATTGAACCAGGCGTCCAGACGATACGGTACATTGCGTCTACGGAACCCTACAAATTAAAGTTAAACCTTGAATACTGGTACCGCTAAACAAGTCTGAGTGCCTCGTGCATTTCTTTGTAGCTTTAAGATGCAAGCGTCAGCGAGTTAACATCATTAAAGTTTAAATCATTTTGAAAGTGAATCGTTTTGTATTTATAAAATTAAGACATTATTATCTCTCCTATGTTAATAATTATGTATATTAACTTTTAATATGCATGAACCCTATTAAACTATCTATTAGAGTGTCTTATATGGCAGAAAAAATAAATTCAAAATCTATACCTTCTATTTTTTTAACAATGCTAAACTTACTCAAATGTGATATTTCATTTTTTAGTAAGATCAATCTGTGCCCACAGACTTTCGAAGTTCATCAAATACGTGTTTTGTGTTAGATATAAAATTAATTAATTGTATTAATGAAACAAATTAAGGTTAAAATACACTGGAATAATATTAACTCATTTACTTAGCTTTGCTTGCTTAGCTTCACTTGAGTGTAGTTGTTTTGCTGGATACAAATTTCTATGTTCCTGGAAACAGCGCAACAACTGTTTCAGCTCTCCTTTATTTATGAAAAGACCATATAATCCTGAAATAATTTGACAGCCCTTAAACCTTTAAACAACCTTTAAACGACTTATGACGATGGATGAACTTTGAAGTTTTGGCATGATAAAAGCCAAAGTAAGGTTGCTCGGAACTGAATCCATAGATTTTATCCGGATTGGATGATCCGGGTAGAAGTTTTCCATTTCGATGGATTGTGACTATTGATCTGAGAGTCATTTTTTTTGGTTCTGACCTGGGTTTTTTTAACTATGTATTTAGCTGAATCGAGGATTTGTTAATGGGGAAATCCAACACCAAGCGCTTCTACGAGCACTTTTCGTACGATCGCATAAATAATTTAAAAGGAATCTCGTATGCTTAACTGTCATCGACCTAAAGCTAAGCAAGTCGACCATGGACGTTTGTAAGTAACTTCATACAGAACCCTTGTTCTTTAAAACTTACTATTAAATTGACTGTATGCTCGTTTGTTACTTCAATGTTAAAATTAAATTAAATGTTCTTTCCTTACATTTTAAGTTGTTTGGCCATAACTGTTTTACAATTGATGATATGATATGAGAAAAATGTTAATAGCTTTTGAATACAAAAGTATAGCTTAAAGGCATTGTTCATACTACCCTACAAACGCTGTTCTTCCGTAACTTAAACCACCCCAGTCCATTCTTTCCGAAACTTCCACTCCGTTACCGTCGCGTCGGCGTCGTGGCAACGTTAAAGACATAAACACCCTCCAGACCGTCCCAACTTTTGTAAAATATCTTAAAACTAGAAAACTATGAGTTGAACAACCGCGCTTAACATAGAGATTACCAAAGTTCGGTGGAAACGCACTTTTGAAAGTAAATAACATTTTGACATGCATTTCAGTAATAGTGTTAGTATCTTTTTTTTGAAGAAATGGTAGTAATTTCTTTTTTACACGTCTACGTTTTATGGTACAAATTTGTAGAATTTGTAGGTATCTATCTAGATATCATCAAGTAAAAGTTTTTGAGATCAGATATCAAAATATGGCTTATAATTATGCAATGCAAAACGCAATTTTATTAATCAGAGATTTAAATTCTTAGATATTTCTTGAAATAAGAATATTCACAAACAAATTGTACATTTATTTGAATGGGTCTCCAGTAAGTAATTCCGTTAAAACATCGTCGGAATGACTTAATTCCAGTAATTGCAGACTTCGAGTTCAAATTAAATTGTAACAGAAAACGGTCCTGCCTAAAATTAATTAGGCAACTGCGATATTACAAGAGTATTAACAAAACAATTATCCAGTTATAAGTTAGGCCTTCATAATGTTCGAGTAAAATGCACAAGTTGTTGAGGGCATCTGTTCCGCCCACAAACGAATAGTCCCATGGCCCTTAGGAAAGTACCAAGATATCTGTGCAACCAGAAATATAACTGTGTTCTCTGTTACGAAGCAGTGGAAACTAAATTCGAGTGACAGAAGTACTGGCACAACGCTCACTATTTCTTCAATTCGATGTTGTTCTGTTCTTTAAAATTAATTTAGGCCTCTTGAGACTCCACTCAGCTGCCAGTTGAGATTAAACCTATCTCAAGTTAATGAAATTGGTATCTAAATAAGACGGCCAACGAAAACAAGCATTACGTTTTGATTAAAAAGAAAAACGTCTTGGTCGGTGGTCTCGAATTGATTCTCTCCTAATTAAACGCCAAATTCTGTATGTTTAGTCTTTTGGTATAAATAATTAACTAATCTCCATATTTCGTTATGTAAAGTACATAATTCATCTCTTATGAAAATATTATTTCCAGATGTTCTCAAAGTATTTCAAAGGCTATAATAAAAATACTTAATTTTAAATAAATGTTGTTAGTGGAAACTTTGCTGATTAGTGTATTATATTACTGAACTATGTTATCTGTACCACAATTATTGTATGTTTCCCAAATATAAAAAAAATGCATAAATTTTATCCAATAATGTATACAGTAATGGTAGAAAGTGTCATAATGAACACAAATTATGGACTCTATGTTTATAATATTTGTCTACGTTACATTAACACAATAATTAATATTTATGTACGCATAATGTTTAACGTTAGCAACTAATTAAAATAATATCTTTAAAATGTGACAATAAAATACTATCACAAAGTTTTATCATGCATCCTTACCTACCTAAATAATCGTTAATAGGTTAATACTAAAACTAAGTAAATATGAGTAATGAAGTAATATGCAAAATTAAATTTAAATTTAAATACATAAACGTAGTTTGCTAGTTATCTGTATGATTGTGTAAGTTATTCACAATTATTATGGTAATATATTGAAATAACTTAGGGTTTACGCAGAAACTAGATATACAGAGCTCTACTCCTTTTTTCCACGCATGTGTACATTCAGTCTATGCCACGTGTTAAAATTCATTCAAAATAAAGTGTCATTCGATATTCTATAAAGTGGAAAATCTTGAGTTAGCCATAGGTATCATTCGTTACAGGGTTTATACTTCGTTAAGGCAATGTCATAAATTGCATGACCCGAATGCTTCCAATTATCGGATCCGTGATCCGCAGGTATCGCGAAATTTTTGTCATAAACCATGAATTTTATGAGAGATTAATTTACCTTACTCACGTACAAGTAAGCTACATTATATGTTCCTTTTTATATGAAAACAACAAAAGAGCTTTAAGTCTACTTTATTGTATAACTGTCATTGTTGCTTGTAAATATCTGCAATATGAAATACCTACACATGGTTCTACCTGAGATCGGTTAACAGTGTACATTTAATAAAAAATATCCATATAAGTTCATACTTCTACTTGAATCAAAACATTACAAGTAATATAAAAAGAATTGAAAGGTTACAATATTATTAAATTTTATTTGTGATTATAGTAATTTAGTAGTAGTGATTTCTCACGTAACTACCTAATTATTTTAATAATAACAAGCAATAGAAATAAGGCAACTAAACGAATAAATAGGTATGAACATAATATAAGCATGTCAAATACTATTAGGTTAAATGTTGTTATACAAATTAATTTTAAAAATAAATAACCGTCTTTTCATTATACTGAGAAGCTGAGATTTTGATGTTACCGCTTTATTTTGTTGGGATCGGATATTATCTGTCGATATGGTGTTTATTTTCCATGCGAAATGGAATTTGGCTTTCACATATTGCGTTGTAACCAAAGTTCGAAGCATTAATTTTGAATGTATTATAAAAACCATGAATTTATTTGAAAGTGGTCATATTATCCGTACATAAAATAAGGTTTCGTATGTACATGTGTCAAACAGGTGGTCCTGAAACGCTCTCGCGAGATTAGTATCGTTTAATTTTTGTTTCACGCTGGGATCTTTTTAACGAAATTTTATTTTGCAATGCATTTAAATGCAAGATAATCTGATGGGATTTACTGAATCTTACTTAATGAGATTTCGTGACTTGAAAGCTTTCCAAATCTTGTGAAATATCTTGAAGACGTTATTTAAAATATCTACTGAAGTGATAAGGAATGAGACTCGGAGTTATTTAAAAATGGGCTGGTACCTAATTACAAACATCACGTTACCGCATTTTAGATAATATTCAAATGAAAAGAAAAATAATTACCGACATTAAGTTTGATTAAATTTGAAAATTATTCATGAAATTTAAATCATTTTAAATTAATTTATAAGGAAGATATGTACAATTAAGTAAGATAACTTGACGTTAAATAAACATTTACATCGTTTTGGTAAAGTTATTTCAAATTTCTTTTGACGTACGAAGACCAATCTTTAAACTTTATTTTGTATAGGTATACACTATCGTAATCACCTAAATTAAATATATATATAAAGCATCGTTATAACAGCATCGCCGAAACCATTTGCATTAGTTCATCTCGACAGGTTAATATGTTACCTAAAACGAAACGGCCATTTTCGAATCGTGTTCCATTAGTATCTGAATTTAAACATGGTGCCGAGTGCACCGAACCCCATTTCGATATTCGATACACACATCCAGTTAATGCAGACCCTTCGTGTTTGTAGGAAATGTTTTTTTGTTTAAGCGATGGAGAAGGTGGATGGGTTTTGTTATACTGGTCGTGTCCGCCCAGCCCTTGGGAGTGGGGACGCAACGGTACAACACGCGAGGGCATGCCGACATCTATCATGCATTTTATGGCGGAGGCTTGAAAGCGAACCGCTTACATGCGACTATTCTACCTATAACCTTGTTTTAATAATTCTCATCCATAAATATATTACCTCCGCATTGGTTTCAGATTTATAACTACTAAACTGTTTCAGTATTGTAATGAGATGAACTTTTTAGAATATCGATTATGTATTTTGGAGTATATGGTAAATATCGACAGATTTTTTTTATTCCTCTAAAGATTAATTAGACATATTTTAGGGACATCGAAAATGATCTTATTACTTAATTACCTACTTAAGATTTTATATATCGCTGTGTAAAAATAACAACTTACTAACAACTCGGTAACTTGGTTTCAACAAGCAGTACTAAGTACCTAAGTATATCCCATAATCGCTAACAAAATCACTTCTGAAGCACATCATAAAAGAGCGAATGTTAAAAAGTTTCCGCGAACTTTTGACCCTTTTAAATTGAAGCGCTATTTTACACATCACCTAACCGCCCGCGATCTGTGAAATTGGTCCATTTGCGAAGTTTGGTCGCATGCCGAGATTACCCATCCGAGTTTAGTGTAATCAAAACTTCAATACTTAATATCACGGTATCCATGAAAAGGAGACTGCGTTATCTCTTCTCGGGATCTAATACGAATATTATCGGAAATCCGACCGAAATTGGAATTCGAATATTTGAACACCTTCAAGGCTGATATGCATATCAAACCCGCAAATACTGTTATATTTCACTGTGGTAATATTAGGATTTGAATGATATATAAATACGAAACAATTTGCCAAAACTTACCGTATTTTTACCTCGGTTAAGATCAAAACCGTTTGTGTACGTGGCGGTTGTTCTTACATTTTCTATAAGACACGAATGATCCGCTATTTGTGTTGGTAGAATTTGAACCCCTGTCCAATTTCGGCAGAGTCTATTTACATCTTTTTCCCTATTAACAAACATAAGTCGTGTGACGAAACTTTCTTTTTTCGGTCCAACTTTTCCTCCTCAATAGACACGATTATGTAAATCAGGTTATTTGTGGCAAGGAACTTTTTTTTTTAATTTATATTGAGGTTTAAAGGCTTGGTCTTTCTTACATCTATATTGCCTACTTGAATAACAACTGTGACTATAAGCCCGTTAGCTCATATGAGGTTATGGTTTTCGTTATCGGCACCCTGCAGCCTCTATTTGGCCCCGCCGGCAATTGTAGCGAAGCTTTAGCGAAGTAATCAACGCTTTGTTGCCACGAAAAGAAAAGGCAAGATAATAACAGAGGAACACATGTAATAACTGTAAATGTTCGCGACAACGTGCTACGCCTAGATATGTGACATTTGACACGCTAGTCGACACGTTCCACAAATATTGTGCTACGCTCGGCAAATAGAAGCAAAATAGTATGCTCTAGCGGTATAAACAAATGTTGGGGTATTATGTGAGCGAATTGTACACAGCGATATAAAATTACGCGTTTTCAGCGATTGTCTCCGATGTCGACGTCGAATCACGTACGAGTATTATTGCACTGTCTACACCTTTTGCTTCACAATCTACTATATTCGAATACTGTTATCCGTTTCACTATTCGGTTATCTGCGTACTATAGGTACGATTATGTAAATTTTATTCAAGTAAATAAGTAAGATTAATATAAGACGTTCAGTTGCTTAATTATAAATACTTGAATACCCAATTTTAGTTGTTAAAAGTTAAAGATGATCATGTCGTTGTCGGTTAGTGATATATTTTAGTTAAATTTTCAACATTTCATAAGTAAAAAAATAACTAGTCCCTATGTGAGACCTGTTTTAACTCCACTAAATTTGAAAAGAAATTATGATTACAAAATACAAACCTCGGGTCTTTTATGTACCACTTTTACCAACCATTGCAATAAATCAATCGGTCATAAAAGAAAGCAATTAATTTTACCGCGTAGACAAAGAAATCCATTATCACAATAAGAAGAAACCACCTTCACTATTTCACCTGTAATTTTGTACTGAACTCACCTAGCGCTCAATTTGCTATGCGGAAGAGTTCGGTTTTTTGTTTATGCTCTAAATTTTTATGGTGCCACTAAAAGTCCAAACAAAGAGTAAAACGACCAGTAATTTAACAATGCACTCTCAATTTCTGTATAAAAGTAATACAATAGATACACATAAAAGGACGGGGTAAGGTGTTTTTTGATACGGAAAAGAAACAAAAGGGAAGTTGTGCAACTATTGTTGGAATGAATGCGAATATTTTTTACTAGTTCAAGTCAAATTTGACCATGTGACATAGTAGACTACATTTCTGAGAAGCATTATTTAGTTCGACGACATATTGTAATTTTTTAATGTTGATAAAAACGGCCCCAATGTAGGTTAATGTTCTATGAAGTCGCATACAGTTTAAAAATATCAAGTGAATAGTACATATAATTATAATCCGTGACAAATTTAAATATTTTGTAAGACATTTCCGAGGTAAGTACAAATAAAATTTTGTAGGTAATTGTTTAAAAATTGCATTAAACTTAAATTGGAGTAAACACAGTTCTTATGAAGTTATAGACTTAAAAAGTTAGTTTAACTAGTAATTTAGGTAGAATTTGAGACAGTCGTGTTACTTCTAAATAGAAGTTACCTACCTAAGACTAAAAGTTCATTTTTTTCTTGTTGTAATCATAACAATGAAAAACATTGTGCAGAATTAATATTTCTTAGATAACAACAGATATAAATTAAAGAGGCAAATAAAATCAACCAATGATTACCATTGCGTACGTTCAATAAGCATCAAGTAAACGAAATAAGTATTTGAATGTCCTATCGTATAAATAAAATCACACGAAGGGTTACATACGAATCAACTTGTTACACATACGATCCGTGAGTCAACTATAGAGTGGTCATTTAAATTACCCTCGTGTCGTGTGCCTGAGAACAGGCCTTTTTCGTATTTTCGGTGAGAATTTCGTGCTCGGGCGGTTGCTTAATCGGGATCGTGACATCGATTTGCCGTAACATATTCTATGTATATACTAGCCGTACTTAAGACCACTTATTTACATACGCTTTTCCATAACTTTTTTTTTTATATTTCAAATGTTTTCAACCTTGGAGATATAAGTTTTGGAAAGAAATCTTATTATACTTTTAATATGTAGACGTACTAAAAGGTTGGTATATCCACCTGTATTTAACATAACATTCCATAAATACTTATAATAAATATTAAATAAATAATTATCCTATCTAATATAAACCAAACATTTACTTATCCATCTGAGAATTGAATTGGAACATCTCTTATAAAAACATTTGCCTCGCCAGGATTATCACGTCCTTTAAAGATGTACCATAGGTTCAACGTCGACAGGGTTAAGATTTGATGAGACCTGAAATATTTTCTGGACTATATAACTTTGTCTATAAACCTATTACTTCATTAGTTTACCTATCTTACTAATACTATAAATACGAAAATTCATGAGGATGAAAGGGTGATTATTATTCTTTCACGCAAAAAACGTGGCTAATTCCGCTAAAATTTTTATACACATATATTTGATATAGTTTACAACCTTTAACCAAAGCAGGCGCAAGTAAGAATAAATTAATAAATAATATTTTTCTTATACATATTATATAGGTATATATTCGATCTTTACATAAAGGATTACGTCAGAAATCATGTTCAATATCTCTATATTAATATCAAGTATCAAGTAAAATAGAAGGAGTATGTTGTATTAACACGAAAACGCTTTTCTGGAAACTATCACTCCATTAGTCTGACATCAATATTCTTGACATAGACATAAATGGTATAGCATTATATGCGGATAACCCCTCTTTCCCGGGGGTTGAGCGGTCAACAAAGGCAGTATCCATCGTATATTTTCTGCCAAATTGGAAAGCGGCCAAAAGGAATTGTACTAAGTGATCTCATGTTTTCATTCTGCTTCTGATTCGATGTTTTGAAGCTTTCCCGTTTGCCGTATTATGCCATAATGGGAATTTATTTCATATTGTGAAGATAAAAGGACGCAACTAATACAATGCTTTGGTTTCTTTAGTGTGCTACGAAATTTATTGAAAAAACGTGTCGGGTTTTATTTATACTCCTTACGGGCGTATTAGGTTACTTAAATCGCCCCTGGAATGGTGTAGGTGTATACCGTTGTAACTGCGTTTGGTGGTGCATATAAACACATAGTTATAACTTTTCAGGAAGACATTGCAATCTTGTAGTGTAAGATTTGGGTTGCAAACTATTTTTGGCGATAAAAGTTATTTAAAAGAAAGAAAATGAATGTATAGTACATAATACATTAAAAATTAAGTATTTTTTATTATCATATTCTATGGCCCTTAGCAACATTTTGGGTGGATTGAAAGGAATACAATTCAATTGGAAAACAGATGGGGATGAAACTAGATAAATTTTAACACCTGTATCACTGCAATGTGACGGGTAAAAAAAAAATTCGCCAAATTATTCTACTACCCCCTCAGCAAGGTGGCTATAGAAACCTTGTAATAACAAACTGCTTGTTTCACGCAAATATGTTTACGACCAACTTCTGCAAGTTTTTTATCCACCTGGAATGGCAAAGTAAAGAATTTTCACATATTTTATTTTTCTCACAAAATTTAAAGTACATTTCCCAAAATACATAAAGTATAATAACTTATTAAAAATACGGTTGGCAACCCTATCTAGTATGCGATATTTACAGGAATACGGAGGGTAGGTTTCGGGTCAACGTCATTTGGAAAATTTGGAAGGTTTTTTTTTCAGGACGATGAATTATGTATATCTACTTATACAATACGTCAACTATTAATAAAAATAACGTAAGTATAAAACGTAGTTTAAAATATACCTAAATGTCGGCTTATTAACGAAAAATCTTAGTGAGAAAATAATACAATCTGTGCAATAAATACATATGTTCTTCTCGATTGCTGATATAAATAATATACTTATTAGTACCCGAAAATTGTGATGATCTTTGAATCATACATGTGGTTAAAATTTCCTTGTTCCTAAAATAATATACACTTAATATATTTCTTTTTAATTTCGTCAAATATTTACAAACTAAATCCAAGTTATGTTTCATTCGCCTAGTTAACGAAACGAGGAGCCTAATTTTCTAATGCGCTAATTAAGTACAATACGTAAAACAAGTCACGTGGTGCGAATGAGAATTTTTTTTAATTTAGTCTTTGATACAAATCTTCCGTTCCGCTCTACTGAGCACTTCGTATAATAATTGTGCTGCTGCTACAGAAACTGCGAACTTAAGACAAAACATAATCACACCTATAATTTCGTAGACATAAACATATTATTTAGCAAATATTCTTGCTACTATTATCACAAGTACGTTTTAAAACATATTAATGTTTAAAATTATACAGAAATGAAATATATTTTTATCATTTACCCGTAAAGAATGACCAAGTAAATTCATTTTATTTAACAGAAAATATTTAATAAAAAACGTTTCTTTAACTTAAAAATCGTACCCTTGGATAGACAAGTGAATAAAAACACAATTTAATCCTTGTAAATTAAAATAAAACATGTAAAATGTGCCCAATGCTCATGTTATGATAGTCAAATAGTTAATCACTGGCGTCTAGCCAACATTGAGTTTGTGTGCTCCATATTTTAATATAGCCCCAGGCTGGTATTAACGAGTCTCCTTGTTACTCTATTTTTGAAGCTTAAAGCTGCCTTGTTTTCAGCGGACGCCTAACAAACACCTCTTTGAAAATTTGAAAGTAGAGACGGTAGAGCTCGTTATGTTGTTTATGAGCTTTATACATGTTACAGTTGTTAGACATTGTGAGATTTTGCTCTATATCATGTGTAATGGTGAGCTTAGCGCTGAAGATATTATATTATTTCCAGCTTTATGTACTTGTCTAGTATCATAAAATACAAGATAGGATATAATAATGCATGTTTACGTGCGTTATATACAATCGTTTGTATAAACATCCTAATTGATGTTATTGGTATACTATATTTTAAAACAGCTCGAACAATTCACCAATTAAGTCAAATCATATAATTTGTAATATACATACCTACATAGGGCGGAGGGAGGTAGAAAGTCTAAACTTCCAACCTCCGTTATAGATAACATTTAACTTCAAATAAGAACCTATTTTTTTGTCGAAACAAACAAAGTCCATTTACTCCGGACCCCTAAGCATAAGCAAAGCATAGGGCGAGGGAAAAATTCAGAGATTAGCCTTTTTTTCAGCGAAAACTACTTTTGAATGTAGCTATGCGTATGAATCTGGGGGCACGGCAGTGCCCCCGCCAAGTCGAGCAAAAAAGTGGTACGGCCGTTACCATCCTTTTTTCGAAGCAATTCAGGTCCTTTTCGACCCCCATGACTTCGTTGTGGATAAAACAAGAAGTTTCAGTTACTCAGCAGGCATTGTGTAAACACGGTATATAGAATATTTACGGAGGTACATGAAGATTATTTATACTTCACATAACAACACCTTTCGATGTATCTATTCGCATTTCGTTTTACCTTTCATCAAAACGCATTCAATTCGCCGTAGTAGAGCGAAATGCAGCCAATTTACTTGAGCTAACCCCGAGCATACGAATGGCGTTCATCTCACGACGAGGAGCTGCACTTCCTCCAGACGACCCTTTATGTAGGGTGTGCAAAACTATTTTACTATGATGGAAATATACATACCTACTTGTTTTACCTAAAGTTTGATTGCAAAAATGTTTCCGAGTAGGTATAGGTATAGGTAGGTATTCCGAGTAGGTGCTTCTATGAATTCTTAGAGATGATTTTTATTTTTAATCAACAGTTTGTGTTAAGCACGTTGATTTTAATATTACAAGATAACAAAATCTTAAAGGTATTTAAGTATACATATTTATATAGTTTACAAGTTTTTGTACACGTTATAATAACCATTTAAAATTAAAATACGGAGACATAATACTCCGACGTATTTTATTTTGTAATGTACTTTATGGCTGATTGTAAGTTCAACTTATCCTCACCTTAAGACCTCACTTACTGCCTTTTCCACTGATAATTATTAACTTAGGAACTAATAGCTAACAAAATGAAGTTTAATAGATATTCACAAAAGTACTTCGTATTCACGAAAGTAAAATAGATATTCACAATAGGCGTTAGCTTAGGTCTTCACTTACAGAATCTAAAAGTAGTAACTACTAAGGTACTTAAGTCCAATCGGCATATAGCATATGAGCATGTGCAACAAATATGAATAATAGTAATAGTCAGCATGCTACCATCGAAAGACCTTATCACCATTCAATTCTTTCATAGCCTACTTTCGGTTGGTAAAATCCTTGCCCACTAAACAATAATCCTGGATCCGCCAATATGCAGGTGCTATCATTTTGATGCAATAACTACTCCATTGTCATTCAAATATGAATGAAAGCAATTAGTGCTATGCACTACCTGCTTTGATTTCCATAGATATTGGGCGTTGAATTAATTTATATGCAAACACGTAATGATCGCTAAGTGTCTTTGTGTTTAATAATGATTGGTTAAAGTTGTGCTCAGCGTATAAATTAGTTTATATTATAATATATATATATGTATTTAGAGGGAAGAGTACTGTATTTTCATATACATATATGACAAATATCAACCTGGTTCAATTGAGGCACTCACTCAAATAGAACAGAGGTTCTAATTGGTGTCGAGGCCTTGTGACTATTATGTGTATCAATTTTATTTATTATTGATTTTTATCAATTCAAGGAGCTTATAAAAGCTGAATGTAATGCTAAATATATTTTATACCAGTAGGTATATATATCTAGAACTTTATAGCAGATAGCTTTAAACAAGTTGACACCTACTTATAGTTAGGCACCATATGACACTAAGTTGATAGGTTTATTTACAGCGGGTATAAATTCTTATTTTTGATCATTATAAAATTAATTTACATCTTTTTAAATTAATTTACATTTTAATTGTACTTATATGAATCTACATAAAAATACGTGTCAACTGCTTATATACGTACAAAACTGTAGGTAACTAAGATTTTCTGTGGTATATTTTATAGATTTTCTAAGCACTTTTTCGTAATAATAACATGAGAAAAATGTTACAGAGAAAACCTATGCAAATAATGTATATAAGATCAGTATTTAAATAAAAGACTATTTGTTTTTCCAATTAGCGCGTAATTTACGCTGGCGGCGGACGCATACGTCTACACGCAATTACAGCTTATGTGTTTGCGTCAAAAAATATTGAGTGTAATTTGTACGCTGTCGTTACTTTGGCACTCAACGCCTGCAATCTCAGCTCCCCATCTCGCGAGATAACATGTATCGACTCAGCTAAAAAATACGAAACAAACAAGAGACCGAATGTAATGAATGTGAAATTTTATAGAGGCGCCATCCTCGTTTGCGGATTCGAAAGGACCCCGAAGTGAGATCACGACTCTCTGTCACATAATATAGCCGATTTTATTCATACATTTAGACTTTTCGGTAGATTCGTAATGCAGAAACGGTGTTAACACTGCATTTTATGCACCACAACTGGAATTGGTTGATTAAGAATTTAAATTCTTTCGAAATTCGTATAAGGAAACAGGTAGGTGCTTACGGAGGAAAGAAATATGTTTATGTAGCCACTTATTTTGGTAGGGCTAATGTGGGTTGGGTCGGATTTCATTTGAGCTTATGTTTACCTACACGTGCATTAACTAAGGCCGAGAGAGTAATTCCGAGCAACATTACAGGGGCTACCTACATGAAGTAATATAAATCTTCTTAAAAGGTATTTACAAGACTACATTAACGCACTAACATAGTTGTATTAATGTGTTATTTCGTTGTGTATATTTAATATAAGTACACATTTAAGTAGGCATCTACTTTAACTATACCTAAATATCATTTTGTATCATAATATCGTACAACGTAAAAAATTAAAACTTTAACTTTCTAAACGTCCATGGACATAGACGAATACACAAATATCCAAACTCAAAACAGAAATCTGAATTCATCATTCAGATGTCTGTCTGGCCAGGGATCAAACCCGAAACCCACTGCGTGTCGGACCGATATGGTGACCGCTCCGCCACGCGAATCGTCAAAAATATCTAGTTAATGTAGGAACACATATTTAATTTAGTAGGTAGCGATTTATTTAATAGATAGAAGATAAGTTTCAAAGAAAATTGATATAAAATATAACCGTAGATTCGTCGCAAAACTGCCATCATCTTTCGAATTTCATTTAAACTGAGACCTTTCCCCTATTCCGTGGATAGAAAATAATAATAACAAAAATATTTACCGAAGCTCAAAGGGAATAAAATGATGTCCCTTAATGCAGACCCAGATGTATTCAACCTATTATTTGTTTCCCCGAGGTTACCTTCCGAAGAAAATATGAATGCAAATTCTACTTTTCCGAGTGGAAAGATCGGTTTGGTTCCCTCGATCCAATATAAAAACGCCCGAGGGAACAATGTTATTAAATAGAGATAAATAGGTAAGGTACTGGGCTCGCAAAAAGGTCCTATAGTCCTTTTTCGATCACGAATAGGTACTATGCGAAAAAATGCGAATTCGACTCAAGTATATCTTTGTAAAATTAGAACATTAGAATAGAAGCGCGAAGTATTGCTGAACGAATTAGAAATGGAAAGTTACAGCGTATTAAATGAGACATGAGTCAGTGGCCGCGCCGTACGTTACCGGCTCATATTAACCACGTCACACATTACGACACGATCGTAAAATTCGTCCGTCCATTGAGCAGAACAATAAAACGCGATTTGGATCAAACGGTGTCACTAGCCCGCCAAGTTCAAGTGCGCTATTAAGTTGCACAACAGGCAATAAACACTTGAAATAAAAACGTAAATATTCACTCGTCGTAAAGACGGTATCATTTATAATAATAGCGTGTGTACGCAGTTTTATACGAGACGGTTATTTTTATAGGCATCGGTCGGGTCGTAAAAGCAGTAGACTAGAGGCAGACGGATTTTATGACGGGTGTTGGTGACGGATCGCGCCCAGGTGATGAGCGTCGTGGCCGAGGCGACGACCTCGCTTCGGATGCACTCTGCATTCTAACAATGGAGGCACCACCGTTCTCGGTTTTTACGCGACCACACCAAACAATATGATATAATATATGATCTAATACCTAACTATTTAAAGTAGGTAATATTGTTTATCCTAATACCGACCTAGCAGAATAAACGAAACGTTTCAAGTTCGATTTAGGATCAGAGGTTAATTATAAATTAGATAGGTATCAATTATCACTTCTGAGTTTCATAAATTAATAAATAATTGTTTGGTTTCAGATTTCCCATGGGACCATTTACAAATGAAGAAGTATACAAATTTAAGCAGGTGAGATAAATATTAATATTATTTAAAATTAGTAGGTATTATAATTATGTATACCTATTATATATTTTCGGATTGATAATTAAGACTTTCCATTTTTTAATTAATTAACAGCTGTATGCAACCAATTAAATAAGTATGTATATTATAAATTAATTGAAAATCGTTCCTTAGGTACATCTGTTCCTATTTAAATGCTAAGAGATTTTCTTTATAACAGCTGGTATTTTAATAACTAGAAATTAGGTGTCAAATAACACCTTTTAAATTCAATTTGGTTCTTGAATGTGGCAATTGAATAACATGGATTCAATATTCGATTGGACGTTTTACATCTGAACTTTAATAATGATATTTATGCAATGTAAACCAGACTTAAAACAACAATGAATATAAATATTTAAATTATTCATATCACATAATACTAATTAAGGTAGAGTTGTAAGAATTCTAAAAAAATCTTAATTAGGCTTAGGCACAGTTAATAAAGTATAAATTAGACGCAAAACCAAGCGGAATCCTTGAATATTTTTTCGAACAAACATACGTACATATCTGTTATAATTTTGTAGTTATATAATAATTATACCTAATTAAAATCATAGCATAGAGCAATAACCGTATAACTAAGTATTATTCTCGTTATTAGGTATTTCATTACCATAATTTCAATTCGCTCTCTTTCATACTGGCTGTAAATTCATTAACGTTACACATTACAATGAATTATTACATACATCATGTAAGTCGTTAATTATTGTAAGTGCCTTGTTATTGTGTACTTAAATGTAACTGTGGTTTATTTCATTGTCTTGTTTTTTCTTCACAATTTTAAAGGCAATTCGATGATAACTATAGTTATAGTGATGTGAGAATTTTAAACGGAACAGCAAAAAATAATAGAAAATTGGTATATCTTTAGCATCATCGTGAGAGATGCAGGTAACTGATACAAAAAAATCTACACAAACGATGATAAAATATGATGATTTAGAAGCAAATATTGTGTGAATGTAATTAATAATAAGCGATTTTAATTGTAAATCACCTATAGATTGCACATCATGTAATTATCTTGCAGCCGAGTTTCTTAATTAGCCGGTCAATTAGCAGCCTAGCTTATTTACTTAGCAGAGCCGTTCTACTATTATCTGATCAATTCTACTGAAATTCAATCGTACAATCAAAGAGCTAAATCAAATTACTTGAATCGATAATGCACCAAATATTTATTTTAATGTCTTATCACATAGTCATTTAATTTCATCACGCTTTTTATCAGTTGACGCTGAAATCCACCCACAGATATATCCTATCTATAATTTTCAGCATTGCGTCATCAAGCAATAATATTAATGGTGTTAATTACAGTTTGGTTGTTGTTACGCAAAAGTACTTGCAATGGAAAAATTTGTGACAAAAATAAAGCGTTTAGATGTGATTCCAGTAGTTTAAATAAAAAAAGATCAGAAATATAGAAGATATTATAGATAGTTATAGTTATTAAAGATCTATTTGACATTGGGCAAAATGGAAGTTTGTAGGTTGTTTGGAATTGTTTGATACGCAATACTGCTGGATACCGGTCTGCGCTTCTCTTAATGTAGAGAAGTGTAAGCCATAGGCCAAGTGCGAATAATCTTCCAGATTTTTTCATAAACTCTAGTGTGCAGACTGTTTCAAGATGTTTTCCTTAAGCAAGTGATAATTATATTATTATACGCACATGACTTCAAAATTTTAGAAGTTAAATTTCTAGGAATCAAACTTCGGAGCTCCTTAGTAGGCAGAATTCCAATCCAATAGGCCATTACTACTGCTTACTCGTATATAACATCAAAACCACTGCATGCCACTCCATGCTTATATTCATTTCGTGAATAACATTTGCACATAATGTACGAAACGAATGATACTAACCATTTAATTGAGATCGCGTGTAGTATTCGTAGCTGTCGATAGAAGCGTTCAGATATTGTTTGCAAGATGGAATTGATGTTTTCACAGTCCATCGACAGGTAGCCGGTGTGAGCCAAGATTCGTTTCCGTTACGCATTGATGCACGCTCTTCTATCTGTTGATTCATTTACTTGGAGTTATCTCGTGTTTTCGTTCCACACCGTTAAAAATACATTCGAATACGAAATTTTACGCTTCTCTTTAATTCTCTGTGAAATCTTTTTTAATATCGTCCTATATTTAATTAAATCATCATCTAATCAAATATATTTGTTATTGGTCTATAAAAATATGTTTTATAATGTTATGTAAGTTAGTAAAAAGTTTATTAAATGTACTATCTAATCTTCTATCTAGTAATATATTTATATCACTATCATAATCAATATATTATGTGCAATCATTCATTTAATTATTCAATAAAATC
>DWNE01001036.1:0-23913 GCA_018249875.1 Cecropterus toxeus | reverse complement strand
AATTTCGTTGTGTCAGAGCGTTCAATAGATTGACCTTTATATTTAATATTCAAATTTAGCTGTTTTCCGCCCTTATTCTATATTCAGTAGCCGCTGCAGATGCAGTGTTTCATACACGGGTCATAAAACACATTATGTTGTGTATATTGAAAACTCCAAATATCAATAAAACTTAACGATATATACATGACATTTGCAGCTGGCCGGTGCCATAATCGGCAAGGCGGGGTCCCGGATCCGCAAGATCCGCGGCGACAGCGGCGCGGGCATCGAGATCGCGGAGCCGCTGCCGGGCTCCGACGACCGCATCATCACCATCACCGGCACGCCGCAGCGCATACAGATGGCGCAGTATCTGCTGCAGCAGAGGTACACTACCGCCATTACTTTATATTTATTCATCATTTAATATTAAACGTAACGCTTTCTACACTCAAAGCCCCACAGTAGGATTTTCTCCTGTGTCGTGGTCACACAAAGACGAATACACAAACACCCAGGCCCAGAACAGAAATCTAAACTCATTCACATTTCTGTCCGGCCGGGGATCGAACCCGGAACCCACTGCGTGTCAGACCGATACGGTGACTGTTCCGCCACGCGGGTCGTCTATTTCGCGTTCGGAAATGTCGACAGTTATAATCAGGCTTACTTATCAAAATTATAAAAAAACTACTTGCATTACTATGTTCTAAATGAAGTGGCGTTGCAACAATTTGACTATTGTCGGACAAAACGTATATTGAAAGATCTTTCCCCAAAAATACAGCGTCATTTCCCGTCGAAATAAGTTGCAATAATTACAAATCACTTCAGGTAACTCCTCTTGCTACGAATATAAAACCTATGTTTAGTTTATAAGAATATGCGTCAATTTTTATATAAATACTCAAGTTACAAAATTGTAATATTTTGTTACACACTTTAAATCTTTTGTTTGAACATCCTCAGACTGAGTTAAATATAAGCATTTTCTTTATTTAGTGTCACAAACTTATTATATAACATAAAAAATAAGCTGTTTTTTAGACTAAACAATAAACAAATATAACAATTTATTCTAATTATATCAGTTCAATAGGTCTTTTAGTGATTGCATTGCATGTTAAGATTTCATTTACCATTTAACACTTAACAGCATATTATAAGTTAGCATTTTCAATAATTAATAATTGTATGTTTATAAAAATGCTGTGACAAAGGCAATTCCTAATTTTCCCAACTTAATTATTAAAAATATCATTTGTTTATCCATCGCCATTACTAACTCTGCTTGTTTTGGTTAGAATGTTTGAAGAGTTCCCAGACTTGGCCCCCGCCAAAAATAAGATTAAATAGTTGAGTTGGCATTGACCATGTCACGTCGTAGTATGCGCAGGTAAAATACCAAAAATTGTTTGTAAACATAGCTCTGTCAGAAAACATTGATCTTGTAGCCTTATTTCGTTTTTCTCTCTAAAGTATTATATTTCCACTGCTACATACTCTTGTATTTGTATTGTATTTTTAATGGGGTTTTTATATATTTATTCAGAGGCGTAAATTTAATGAGAAATTAAGAACATTATTAGAAGTAGACATATATATTTTGTTTAGTTATGTTCTTCATTCATTTGTATCTACTCTATCTGTCAAGGTTTACTTTCTTACTGTAATTTGAAGACCACTTTAGTAGAGATAGGTATTACAAGTTCCTACATATAATCTGTGTTTGTATCTAACATGTCTGTGGTGAATAACATTTTAGGTGTGCGCTCAACTAACGAGGTCGGCGTTGGCCGAGCGTTGTATGGAAGACTAGTGATTTTGTTGTTTGATAGATTTAACAAAAAATCACTACTCTACCTACAAAGTTCTGGCACAATCATCGAACGAAGATCACTCCTTTCGCATCGCATCTGCGTAATTCTGTTTGTCACTAACTCTATTTAACTTGTGTTGTTTTGTCAGTGTTTTTAACATGCCTGTTATTTTTATGCACTGGTTTTTCATACAAAAAAATATCTATACGTTACAATTTTACTTATTTCGTTTTTTTACTTCACAGTGTGCACGAGAACAATCCGAATATCGGCCGCGGGAACTTCTGATCTTTAATGAAGTCGCGAAGAAATTATTTCGCTAAATAGCTTCACCATAGTCACCTCGACCCATTTGTACAGTAAATGCCCACCCCCACGCATGAAGTGACTGTGTGAAGGTTAACACATAAGACTAACAATAAGCACCGCTAGAGAGAAGAGTAACATTGAGGCTCATTTTTTTATCATACCTGTAAGCCGAACCAAACTGATAAGAACTTATGGTTAATATTATGATCTTAGATATATTTTACTGGTGTGGTTTTGTATAACACGTAAAAGAATGCATTTATCATTATTATTTAATATACAAATATTAAGATTGTGTCTATGGTCAATACATTTAATTTACCTTTTTTGTTACTTCAATGTTATTTTAAGTGAATATAGATTAGAATAAATTCTTTATTTTGTGAAATACTGTTTGTTTTTTATTTGATACCTCTGAATAAAGCACTTAACAGATAAAGTGATGCTTGCTTTGTTGTTTTCATTTACATATTTGACACTTTTTGAAGATTCAATAATGATTTTAAAATGTTTGCAATCATTTACTGATAGTCTTCGAAATAAAAGACGAGGTCATGATACAATTACCGCTTTTTTACAGTGTCATTAGTAAAGTGGCGAGAAGATAAATAAATATAGAGAAAGAAATCTATACATAACTTGGGCATAAAGTCTAGTAACATTGTTAAAAACAATAAATCCTACTGATTATAACACAATTTTTGCGCATAATGATATAATTATATTTAATTTAACGGTTGCATAAGTTTTCGTCAAAATAGTCAAGCAAAAGTATTATAATATATATATTTTGAGATTGGTCTATTTACTAGCTTTCCTTTGATACCCATATTGTCATACTAGTGAAAAAAATGTCCCTCCCCCACCCTTTTTCCCCAGATACCGGGCGTCAATTTTGAAAAATTATATAGCCTATGTCACACTGCAAGCAGAGACGATTCTAATGATACGTCATACGTCACAATCCGTCAAGCCGTTTGGACTGTAGCGCGTGCCCAAGAAATGGACTTAGGTACATACATACTCTCGAAAAACATTACCTCCTGACGCATTCGGGTAATAATAGATTAATTACATTGTGCATATGCCCTAAAATAAAATAAAAATGATGTAAGGATAATTTACATGGAGAATACATGAGGATAATGTTACGGATTTTACTACTATGGGTGTTTATCTATAAACTTGCTAGGTGGTAGAACCAATGTAGTTCGACCGGGAAAGTACCACCGCCACATATATCTCTAGCGTGAAGCAGTTCTTGCGTTTCGGTGTAAGGGTGTGGTTGCCGGCTCACTATTATATGAGGCGGTCCTTGGAAGTAGTAACGCATCTGTGATAGACTTCGTATAGAATCCCTGTTCTATATGAAGTTGCTTACAAATGTCCATGGGCGGCAGTAACCACTTACCATCAGGTGGGCGTCTTGCTCGTTTGCAACTTCACATTTAAAAGAAAAAAAACCTGTTACTGTGTAATTATAGCAGGTTAAGTGCTATGCTCTGGTTTGAAGGGGGACATATTTATCCAAGAAAATCCAACTTAGTCATCAGGGCAACAATGAGAGAAGTGAAAAAAATGCCAACATCTATGTATGTACGTACATGCACAATGTACTTATTAGTACAATCAAATAAGGCCTGAAATCAAAATGTGACATTCAACTTTGCATTTTTGATATAATGTAGTTCTAAAGATACAAAAACGATTTATTGCAACTCTTTCAGGAGGTTGCCGAAGCGAAAACCTTTACACATCGGTTTTATATGAATAGAACTACATTACTTATATCAAAAATGCAAAGTTAAGTGTCTAATTTTTATTTCAGACCTTATTTGACTGGACAATATATATAGAGGTGTCGGTTACTATAACTATTCCCATCCCAAAAAACGCCCAACGATCCTAAAGAAGCTGTTCCTTAAAAAAACGAATTTCCTTAAAAAAAATCAATCAAGTGCATAAACTGCATATCTATTTCCCTAATGAGTTAGACCGGGATCGCGCCGGGCCGTGAACTTACCGATTTAGGTAAATGGGTCAATGGCGCGCCGCAGGCTGCTGAGCTTGTTTATAGTATTTGTTTTGCAAGTTGTGTTCTATTGTTTTTATACTATTTTACTATACTATCTCTCTATTCATTAGATAACTACAGGTCCCTGTTTAAAAAAAATCTGGAAAGTTAAATAAGACAAGGTATATCATAATTAAAAGTAGTGTGATGAAAACAGAAAAAGAGGAAATGTTGCAAATGACGCCAGCTACATACAGTACCCTGTACTAAGTCGAACTAACACGGAAGCTTAGTTTTGTTCGATACTATTAAAGGTACGAAAATGTACAACAGATGGCGTTAAACAAATAAAGGCAAGCATCGCCACGCGGCAATGCGGCGGTTTACCTGCGCTTAAAGATTTTTCACATCAACAATAGCTTTACCTGAAGTCAATCACAGACTTGTTGCGATTCTGAAGGATAGAGATGGTTGAATGTAAGTCAGCCAGCATCTACAATATAGTTATATCATACAGTGACAACTCCATGTTAAGCTACATGATTAATTTTTAGAAACGATCGCAAGACAAGCAGCCCGCACGGACCTTGTACCGTGCGGTGACCTAGATATGGAGTTCAGGGACATCGGGCGATCCCAACCCGTTTCCTAATCATTAACAACATTCGAGTTATGTAAGCGATTGTTCGGTACGTTGGAAACATGTTTGAACAGGGACATACGGATGTGGGTGCAAGAGTGGAGGTGGACTGCACGTTTGCTGGCTATTCTGAACATTAACTATTGTAGCAAAGATGGGACTACCAACCCAATGAAAAGTAGAAAGCAGGGGGAACCACATAACCTATCTATTAGGTAACTAAGATGTTGAAGATTAAGATGGTAGACGACGATTCCCATGTGATTCACTTAGAGTCACTGTTTTATATTTAGTTTCCCACAGATGTCCGCAATAAATGGCCATAAAATCGACCGCATCTTTATTTTGCCCTATAACATCATTATCAAAAGTTATTTTTTTATTAATGCATGTTTGGTTGCAACCTCATTGTCATAAAAACTTACAGTTCCACTACATCCAGTATAATGTGAATCAAAGAAAAATACAGGGAAGTAGACGGCCTTGAACCGCGCCCGGGGCCAAAGCTGAGCCACGGCCGGGCGTCCCGGCGCGCACCCGGATACAGGGACGCAGTGCAATCAATATTACATTGTGTTACATGATCATACATATAAAATACGCGTATTACCTTATATATGCGCTAAAATATTAGGGGAAAGTAATAATAGAAATTTAAGTAAGTTTTAAACTGTTGATTATTCAGTTTGTAATCACGTCACATCAAAACCAATCAATTCTAGCGTAAAGTAGTTCTTGCGTTTCGGTGGAAGCGTGTGGATGCCGGCTCACTTATATGAGGCCACCATCTTAGTCCTCATGCGTAGCAATGCATCTGTGTCTGATTCTTCAGATAGAATCAAAACAGGGGTTATGGGATATGAAGTTGTTTACAGATGTTCATGGGACATAGTTACCACTTATCATCAGGTGGAAAATTAAGTTTTGTTCATAATGATTATCATATTATATTCTGAAAACTGATAACATACAACAACATTACATATCCATTTTATTTCAATAACCTTTGTCAATAAATATGTTATCTTCAAAAGGCTAATTTTGTTTAAAAGGCATAATAAAATACCCTAATAAAGCTTTATTAGGCTTCCGAGTACGAATCGGTTTAAAATTCATTTTATTGAATCGGCACACATTCCTGTGTGACCGTGTAGGGATGGGCTAAAACCGGAAATTTTGTTACAAATATAACATGACTAATATTTTGACGACCCGCGCGGCGGAGCGGTCACCATACCGGTGACGCAGAGTGTTCTCGGTTCGAATCCCGGGCAAAAAAGATATCTAAATGATGAATTTACATTTTTTGTCTGGGGTTTAAGTCTTTGTACATTATATATCTCTTGTGTCCATATATGTCTGTGTCAATGGCACTCACAAGTGCGAAGAAATGAGCACTGAAAGCGAGTGAAAAAATGAAAAATAAATAATTAGGTAAGTAATATGAATTAAACAATCTTTTCATTAAAATAACAGTAAACAGGGACGTTCGTATTCCTGTAACTCGAGTACATAAAATTCGAAAAAAAATTGTAATATTAATGCTAGTGCTACTTACATTTACTTACATTATTTGTAATGCATTTAAACCATGTGATGTAACAGTGTAATTAAAAATCATATACAAATGTGATTATTTATAGTTTTCAATTAAGATCAAATTATTTTTTAATACGTACTGTAGTATACGACCATATATACTTCCGTCTTTCCGGCGTTACCTGGCCGGACAATTAGAGCTCCCACTCTTGCTGTCCGCAACCCTGGAAGCCCCTTTTAGTATCCTTTTACGGCAGGTAGGTGATACCGTTGTCCTATTCTAAACCCGGAACTACAAGGACGATAACTCTCAAGCCTATAGTTTCTCGATGTTTGCTAACGACAAAATATTTAAATGCCTTTAAACTCCTACACGGATACGTAACCTGGCACATCCCTACGACCCAGTTTCGTGCCAGTTCAAGGGCGCTGCACCGTGCCCCAACAAATCGATAACAGATATAAATTTAAATTTGATGGCTTTCAAATCGTTTTAAATTTATTTTTCAATCATTTTACTCAATCGCAAATGCGTTGAAAGTTTCCTGTAAAGATTTCTTTTGCTATTTTCTCGAGATATTTTCAATTTTTACTTTATTAGTGACATTGCTATTACTAATGAAGTTCCGTGCATAATGTAAATTCAATGGGTGACAAAATAAAATGAAAATGTGGAAAGATGTAAGATGAAGTAATTTACATGAGTGTGATTGGTTCAGTTTCATATGAGGCAACCATTTTTATGCCTCAGGAGTAGCAACGCATCTGGGATTGACTACAGATTAATTGACATGAACTTATTCATGGATTATGGCAGTGATTCTGACCATCAGGTGAACTGCTTGCTCGTTTGCTACTTCAATATTTAAAAAAAACGCATTTAGTCGAAAGATAAAAAAAAATGTATCCAGTTGACATGAAAAATCGGTTATTTTATGAATGACCTACTACAAAGGTTCCTGTTGTATCAGTTCAACTGAAAAATTACCTTGAATCACTCTGCGGAAACATTTAATACGACACAGGTATGAGATAAAAGAGGTTTGCGTACACTCGGGGACCAAAAAAGTATTGATACAAGAAAACTTTAAGTACAACATATCCGGATATTACCATAGGAAGTTTGGTCCCGAAGTTCAATATAAGTGCAGTGCAATGTGCATAGTGATATGGTTAATCAAATAAAATACTTTAAAAATTTAAAATCGTACATATATAAGTAATTACTACATATATTATATATATTACGTGAAACTAATACTATCTTGCACATTTATATTACATAAAACCGTAACAGATACGTATTTTAAAGACAAATCAAAAATATAAACGTGTGTTTGCAATTTACACACGGCAATAAAATATTCTTGAGCATACGATTATGTTAAGACTTGTGCTTTTTAAAAATCGATTAAGTAATCACTGCAGCTTATATTCCTCTTCTTTCCATACACCAAACTTTAGCTGTTATGTAAGTAAAATCGTTAGTGTGATACAGAAAACGGTACAGCGCCATCTCGTTGAAGCGCTGAATTGTAACTGATTTGTAACACATTTTTTAGTTATCTACACAAAGATTTTAACGAAGTTTTATTCCGAAATTTTAATTAGGTATTATATATATTTGCTTCAAAAACATTGCAACAACCAATTTACATTAGGATTGATTTTTTTGCTATTACGTTTAGAGATGAGTCATTCCAAGATTTTTAATATATGTATTACAGGATCAAACGTATAACTTACATTCTCATTATAAAAATATTTGTGTGAAATATATACAAAACCTTTGAAAATATTTTACCTAAATTACTTTATTCTATCATCATTTAACATGGTCGCATGTGTACAAAATGTATTACCAGGCAAACCGATGCAAATATTGGGGGTCAGCTGAACTTGACCTACTTCTGTGACCGATTTAAGTGCAGCCGCTCTATCTGAACCAATTGGAATTGATGATAGTATTTATTGAGGTGATATGTCTTTGTACATGTACGTATTGATCACGTGAGCAGTTATTTCGCAGAAAAGCAGCTAAGGTCTGCATTGGTCTACCCATATAGTCGACGTATAGGGACGTATATCGAATTTCGGAGGGATGTTTTATCCAGTAATTTAGATAACAATTTAAATAGACATAAATTACATATTTCGTAAATTTTTATTAAACTAAAAAAGATAAAAGTTCCGTGTGTGTGTATAACGCCATATGCATTTAGGGGCTTGAGAATCATAGCACAAATTCATGTAATTTTTAGAAGTATTATTTGTCTCCGCGTTTGTAATTGTATCTAATTAAAATTTATGATTTTACTTAAAGATATACGATAAATTTGAAGTATATATGTATCTTGAGATAATATTTAGTTTATCTCAAAAGTTATTCCAATTTAAAGTTATGTTACATTTTTTAAACGCGAGTTAAACCACAGACGTAACCGTGTGTTAACTAAATTTAAACAAATTCGTTTTGAATTTCAACTACAGAAGTACTTAACACAAAAATTGTAAGTAATATTATTGGATTAAAGAGCTTGCAAGTGACGCTCTGTTCAGCAATTATTATAATAATGAAACCTGTTGATATATAGTACATACCTGTTGATATTAAACTCCTTAACCTGTTGAGTTTTTTTTTTTATTATAATAGGTTTATAATTTGTTTTGTAGTTGTTTATAATGTTACTACTTCAAGAGCATGCAGTTCATGCCGATGCTAAATATTACGCAAATGCGATATTAGGCAAAAATTGGTGTGGCGGTGTTGCATCCGAAGTCGAACCACGAAGGCTTCTAATAACTTCAAAATCTCAAATAAAGCTTCCTATAGAACCTTTTTTTTGTCGAGGGGGATACCTTCAAAAGGTACCCAACGCCGTGGAAGCGACACCGGGTTATGTGGTATTTTTACCGCACTAAATCCCCACGTTGGACGTCCTCGGCATTATAAAGAGGATTCGGGGATCTCCAAGGGAACGCCACCGGAGTCCTCTGAGCGCGCTGCCACATCGGGCTCCACTCAGGTTAGCAGCTGGGCCCACCGCACCATTTGGTTCTTAAGGCAGGGGATGACGTAGCTCTATTGTGATCCCGGAACTACAGGGATCCTATAGTACCTGTATGATAGAATAGTAACATGAATACATGATGCAAGAATGCTTCATTGATTTATTTTATATATATTTTATGACATAAACTATACTGTTTTATTTAGAAAATTCAGAAATTTGTATATGTACTTACGCAAGGAAATTTAGTTGAACAATACCACATAAAATCGCCTTTATTCGCTATTAATTACCCAAATTTCCCTCGCTAAGTGTACCCAAAGGACTTGTTTCAAGTCAGTGCAGTGGCTGCAACAGGAAGTCCGCGGCAGGAGCTGGCCTCGACCCCGTATCTGGGTCAGCGGGTCGCGACCACCTGCCACTTGTCGAGCTTAACGCAACGACACACTAAGTGCATCCTGTGAAATGTGAACACAATATAAGAAAATAAATAATATGGCGCAGTTTTATTACATTTTATGAATTTAAAACATGAATGTGAATTAGGAATTTATGAATAATTATATTTTTTAATTAAAAAGAAAAATTATTTTGTTTCAAATCACTTTAAATTATTTTTTTAATATCACACCAATAAAAAAATATATTTGATATATTAGAAAATCCAAATTTTCATTAATCGTAAGCCCTCTAGGGAGGGAATATGAAACCTATTTTAGTACTTCTGATTAATTACTTATTTGACACTCAATGTTAGTTTCATAAAAAAAAACCTTTTCATTAATTTACATACTACATACTAAGAGTTCCACTCAAATACGTCAATACATAAATTAGTTGTTTAAATCCAACATAAATCGCCCCTTTTCAGTCTAAATGTGTAAGCACCCTAACTACTACGCGATATATCGTATAGAAGTCAATAGTAATAAATCTAGATAACGGAGATGTTTTCTGCATTCTGTACAATATACCTCTGGCTTAATGTCACTGCGAGGTAGCTCCCAAGAAGTGATCATCACCTCCTTTCTTATTCTGTCCTGTCAAGGGTAAGTATCTATTCTCAATAGTTTAAGAATTTAGACTATATGTAGTCTATCACGAATGGATTGTTTCTTTTATAATATGGGTAGCGAACTGATGTGCAGTCCATCTGACACTAATATTTGTCCACATAAATCTCTAATTGGTACCAGATTAAGATTAGAGTCTTAACCTGATGTTCGTCAGTGATATTTTACTTCGCTGTGTAATCAAATCTGATGCACTAAAAACTGAGTCAAATACTTACTTAGGTAATAACGTTTTCTATGTGAATACCCACTATATTAAGATTTGTACGTTGTGGGCACTAATCAACTCACACAAGGACAAGTACACTAATACAGACCTAAAACGAAAAATTAAATTCAACACTTAAATATTGAGCTAAGCAGAGAAATGAACATGACTTTACAAACCACGCCAGTATAACTTCTGGAATCCAGGAGTATTTATGACAGAAACTGAAAGTCACTCCAACCTTGTAGGTTTACTCCAGAAGTCATACGAATCACACAAAAGTTAAATATAGTATAGTAGCCATCGTTAGTCACGCACAAGGCCGTGAGATGGCGCGCAAAAAGCCGTCACAGACACAGACGAGTGTACCGTTGCTACTACTACTGGTCTGCTAAAGAGAATGAGTGAGATCCTGTGATTTCATTATAAACTTGTTTTAAAAAACAAGTTTGTAGTCAATTTTTAATAATATTGTAGTAATAAACGAGCATAGATCTCCACTTGATGGTAAGTGGTCACTGACGCTTACTGACATATATAAAGAACTTCACATAGACCAGGGTCTCCATCAAAAGTCAGTTACAGATGCGTTACCACTCCCGAGTACTAAGATAGCCATCACTTTTTAAGTCTGGCAGCATTTACACGCTTTCTAGAATACACACAACTGCTTAGGGCTAGAAACAGTTGTGATGGCAAAAATAAATTAGAGTTTCTCAGTTTAACCATAACCACGGTCGCCGCCTATCGTGAGTTTCCGTAACGTATTATAATTTTGAAAATCGGTCCAGAAATGGCGGAGAAATCGGTGAATATAGAAATAAAAAATACATACAATCGAACATAGAACCACCTCCTTTTCGAAGTCGATTAAAAATGTATCAATTCCGCGAAAATATCCCCTAAAAATCATGAGAATTAATTAGTGGTCTACCTATGCATCTGCTTTGAAGCGTATAATAAAATAAGCAATATACAAACTCTGACATTTTTATCCGACTACATCAGAAAGAGGGTAATGTTTTTTGAGCGTATGTATGTACATATATATATATGTTTGTATGTAAGTATGTCCATTTCTTTGGCACGCGCTACAGCACAAACGGCTTGACGGACTGTGACGTATGATATATCATTAGAATCGTCTCAGTTTGGAAAGTGACGTACGCTCCATATTTTTTAAATTGGCGCCTGGAATGGCGCTTTTTTACTATTACAACAATATGGGTATCAAATAAAAAGGAAGTAAATAGACCAATCTAAAAAAAAAAAATATTACGATACTTGTACTTGACTATTTTGACAAAAACTCATATTAACGTTAAATTAAATATGAACAAAATTTTCGTTTTGGGCAGTTGGGTATTTTGTTTTAATGTTCTTAACGATGTTACTAGTTGATGTCACTGAAACCAGTAGTAGTGGTGCCATCATTGTAGTCATTCGTCTAATTAATCGTGCTTTCAATGACACAGCTCGACTCTAAGTGACTGCGACCTTCATATATTTGTGATGTGTCGATCAATGTCCTTGTTCCGTGTCATTATAGGTTTCTTCTTAAAAAAAATGAAGAAATTCAATATATTAAATGCAAGACTAGTCATTTTGTTGATGTCAAAGATAGAAATACTACATGAAGGTTTTAGAGATTACTAATATTGATGTTTTTTTATGATAGATCTTCGTAATCGTAATAAACGTAGATGCAGAGTTTTTCTTCGTATTATTTTAGGTTAAACTTTTTAATTACATGTATAGTAACAAATATAATTGATGCCGTCTATCAGACTTTACAAGTCCTTTGTGCTAAACTAAGTGTGTCCTTCGAAGTAAACAGGTCTCGTCTAAAAAGGGATATTCCATAGAGATTGCGCTTAATTATGTCTGTTATTCAGAGCAGATATTCAATAACTTTATAGGAAACTTTATTACCCACTTCCTAGATTCAATCCTATTCTGGCTATAACTTTTCCAGAAAAGGAGGAAGTCTTGGTGATTCAATACTGCACAGAAGAAAGAAAATATATTTAGACTTTTCTTCAGGTATAACATATTTAAAAAGTCTTGGTTCACCGAAATTAATATTTAAGTACTTATATAAGCGCTTTGATGATTTAACTAACACACAAAACAGAAAACTCGATAAAAACTGGTAATCTGAAGCTCAATTAAAAATTTCAGTACAGGGTCACAAAAGTTGCCTTGAAAACTTAATTATCTTGTTTGTTACACAATCCAGACTATTAGATTTGTTTTGTTTAAATGCCTAGGGAAATTAGGCCAAGGGTTAGAAAAAGTATTTAGGTTAAGTAAGTGGCTACACTCGTACACCTCGAGTGTGCTGTAATAAACCTTCCCTTCATCTGTAATTAGCTGACTTTTGTTTACTGACAAACCTTTGTACCTTTTTATCAGACTGAAGTAGCAAACGAGCATGCAATCCACCTGATGGTAAGTGCCCACTGCCGCCACATCTGTAAGCACATGGACATCTGTAAGCAACTTCATACAAAACAGGAATTTTGTCTGAAGTCGATCACAGATGCGTTGTTACTCCCAAAGACTAAGATGGTCGCCTCATATTATATTAGTGAGCCAGCAACCACACCCTTCCACCGAAACGCAAGAACTGCTTTACGCTAGAAATAGGTGTGGCGGTGGTACCTCCCCGGTCGAACTACGTTGGTTCTACCTTCTTGTACGTTATTACTCCTGAGGACTAGGATTGTCGCCTTATATGGAAGTGAAGTAGCAACCACATCCAAAACTCAACACTTTAAGCTAGAAATAGGCGTGGTCACCCACCCGATGAATGTAGTAAATACTACGCGATATATAAATACTACATCTGACTGTAAACTGTAATAATTAGGTATTTGACATTTCTACAAATTTCAAGATCCATATAGCAATCCTATATGTAATTCCGACTGCCGCCATGTCACTATGCAGTGTTTGCAATTCCGTCAACAGATAAGCTAAGAATCTAGGTTGCACGACGGCCTAGACCCGAGGTTCCTTCCGAGTCTGATGGAACTGCCGGCTGCCCCAAATACATGCCGAATAAACTTGCAATTACATTCTGTGGATCATAACGCCCTGGTACAATATGTTCTAAAAGGTATCTTAATATTAAAATATATATTACTGTTTATAACATCATACCAATATAAAATATTTTCTGGAAAAAGCAAACGTGGACTTTTTCTAGCGTGAAGGAGTTCTTGCGTTTCACTTGAAGGATATAGTTGCCGGCTTACTTTCAAATTAAGCTAACATCTTTAGTTTTGAAAGTGGCAACGCACCTGTGATGACGACATGTAGAACCCAACTTTTGTATGAAGTTGTTAACAGATGTATGAGTAAAAGTAATCACATACAGACAGCACAATTAAATTTTTGAAGCCTTTCTTTCATGTTCTTTTGGAATAGCAACGCAAATATTTATTATAAAAATCCTCTGAAGAATCTGTTAAAGCAGTTAATTTTAAAAAGTTGTGATGTTAATATCTAAGGATATTTATGAAATTTCACTCATTTAATACAGAGGCAACTTACATCATTTACAAAATCTATACTAGTATTATAAAGTAGTAGAGTTTGTTTGGTTGAACGCGCTAATCTCAGGAACTACTGGTTCGAATTGAAAAAAAAATGTGTTGAATAGTAAATTTATTCTGGAAGGTCTATATAAGATCACACTATGTTTGTTTGTTTTTAATAGACTGTTCTCTAATAAACACGGGTGAACTGCGTGGCACAGCTAGTAATTTATAATAGTGACTTCTATTTATTACGTAATAAATAGTGTAAGTTGCTATTAGTATTATTTTACTCAAATATCTATTAGAATCAGTTCAGATATATCTGATGATACAATCTAAATAGATCTATAGACAAAGGCAAGAGCTAAACGGTTTCTTTTTGGATTGTTTTCGTTTTTGTTTGCACAAATACAGCCAATTTCTTTATTATGGTTCAGAAGTCGGCGTTCAACATATTTCATTTTCGTGATTCACGATGTAAGCTCGGTCCCCTATGAGCGACCGAGCGACCGACACAAACATAACTATTTTTATTTTAATATTTGTTCTCGTTTCTAGTGATACATTTACACGAATTTGTGACTAACCTAAAAAGTGCACACCCAATTTTAAATAAGCTTGCACTAAAACTCATAATTGCATATTTACCTACATACTTACACACACACCTATAAAACGTTGTTTATTTATTTGGAAGTCCAAATAGAAAATACTAATAAAACTCCGTTTATCATTGTCATTTGACATCAAAGTGATTTCTTCAATCTATACTTCTATACTAATACTATAAAGCAGTAGAGTTTGTTTGGTTGAACGCGCTAATCTCAGGAACTATAGTTCAAATTGAAAAAATATTTTTGTGTTGAATGGTAAATTTAACGTGGAAAGCTATAGGCTATATAACATCAAGCTATGTTCTATATGGATATATAGCTTCTCTTATAAACGCAGGTGAAACTGCGTGGCACAGTTAGTATTTTATGGTTAGGCTATTCTCTATTTTGGCGAACACAAATGGGTATGCCAAACCTTTTGTATAGTAAACTAGGCAGAATCCAGTTAATTGCTTCCGTGTCAGTTGTTAGTGTCTATGGCATTTGGGCAGCCAGTGACCGCAGTTCATTTAACTTTAACGGAATACCGACTCAGTGGTGTTAATCTTATGTACTCGTTGTAGAACCAAATTATGGTAAAGCTTAGTTTTAATGAACTCATTTACCTATAATTAAGTACCTACTCAATCATAGATATAAAAAGGTATACCTTTGACTAATCATCGTAGCGCCTAAACTACGGAAGCTAACCATGAAGTATTGACATATTTGGCATTTATATATATATATACATACACATATATATATATATACATATGCCTATATATATATGTAATTCATTTTAGGATTCCGTTAAGTATTTTTAATTGTATAAGCATTTTTGCATGCATTTTCTTTTGTATCGAACTTCTCCATGTAATTTAATACATATACTTTGTGGAGGAACTTTATTTTTTGTATATGTATATAAATCACTTTTAGAATTATGTTATCTAGTCGATCTGAGCGCAGACTTTGGGGAGGCCTATGCCTCTCCTAATCTGCACCAGCCCTACCGATCTCAAGCCTTCTAAATTCCAGGGTTACCCGTAATGGATAGACACTTGAAATTATTACAGAGTAAGTATCACTATAGGTGACCTTAATTAGTGTGAGGAAATCCCAGACTTAAAACCGTTTTTTTCGACGTTTTTCGTTTTATATAATAAACCGGTGGTACTAAACGCTCTGAAAGTCTCTGAACAGCTATTAGATATGTTTATGAATCGAATCTATACACCTAGGCGTGTGTAACCGCCAAGATGCTTTGTCTTCTCTGAAATATCGTCAAAAAGAAATTCAAAAAACCGCATACCTACTGTGAGTCCCCGTAACGTTTTAAAATATATAAATTCCGCGATAGTATTTGTCTAAAATCATATATCACCAAGATGTCGTCAGCTAAGAAAAAAATCCAAATTTTCGATATAATTAATAAAGAGTTGCAGCTTATACGCATTGCAAAGTTTAACACCTTTAATACTATAACTTGGTACGATTAACTTGAAACAGTTGCTCGCACATAAAACATCCAAGGAACAAATTTAATTACGCGTTATGTCATTCAGGCGAATTCAAACAACTTAAAGTAACTCAGAGTTGGAGACATTTAATTGCCTTAACCCTACTTGTCTTGTGCACATACACATAATTATGTATATTACGTTATACTGTGAATTCAAATTTACACATTCTTAAATATAAATAAAACAATAAAATAAATTTGGTAAATTCATTAGAGAAACAATAAAATTGAAATACGTTGGATGATTATTAATAATACTCGGAAATATTTTATAATATTTTTTAAAATACAAATTATCTTACATATCATGGCTGTGGCCAGTTATTATATGTATATTTCATATACTACTGATGCATTCTTAAGAAGTTACAAATTGAGGTATATTTTGTACATCTGGATGTCTGTCAAAACTGTATTTGATCCTTAGAGGAGTATCATAAACTTTACTGAATAGCTACTACATTTAAATTTCATAAGGTCATTAAGGTTTGAATAAAAACAAAAAGATCGTAAAATATCAATTACGGCTCACTAAAATGCCAACGATTGGAACCTTGACGAGTTTTAATAAAACAGTCAAATAATCCAGTTCTACGAAATTCTCAAGCATATTTATTATTCGCTGCTGAGGGAGTTGAAAACCCCTATATATTTCCACGAAGTGGTCATCAAACGTTCATTTCACAGGTTATTACGGAGCATCCTTTCGTTTCTCTGGTTCTTCGATGTGACAGTGACGCATGATCTAATTTATAGACTCCTAACGTCCGTGATGGAGCACTCTACTCTTATAGACATAGAGTAGATTGTTGTTTAAATAATAACACGTGTAAAGTGGTCTAAGTTTGTATATCCTTTGGAAATAAAATTGCGACGGGCTTCCTATAGCCAAGAGTGTACTCAGCGTAATATATAGACGTAGATGGCGACAGATTTATTTAATGTTACTCTCGAAAAACGTATCAATTAAGCGTAATTGATACGTGTCAAGTAGCAACTTGGTACAGAAATGTATATTTTTATATGTTAGCAATTAGGCATGTAGCTCTAACACCGCCTGCTACCCCCTGAGAGCTATATAGGAATATCTTATGCCTGATAAGCAATCCCTATTGAAATAATTCTTGTTTCATGAATAAGCAAATCATTATCGAATGCGATCATCATATCATCATATGCGAAAATGTTAATTGGTCGCGTCAATTGTTAATTAAAGTTAAAGTCGGGTAAAAAGGGATATAAATAGAGGTATATAAAGGCATAAATTTGAACAATATTTTCCATATATATGTATTACTTCAAAGATTTGTTAATTTTCACTTTACAATTATTAACAGAAATATATAACCATACCGTTTATTTCCTCGACTTGGCGGGGGCACTGCCGTGCCCCCAGAACTGACGCACAAACAATAACCTACAATCAATGAAAGCTTATTTTAATTGGTTCTCGTTAATAAAATAACTAAAGCTCGTTGACTGTCGAATATTGCGCGTGCAGATAACGGGAATAAATGAAAATAAAATAAAACAAAGTTAAATAACTACGAACGTTACATTCTTCTGTGTACGCCCGAACGATAATCTATTTACACAAGTTCGGATGAAAATTAAACACGTTGATTTGCGGCGTACTGTGCACTGTTTTCACACGTACGCTGAGTAAATATGCGGCGATAAAACGAATGCGAATATACAAATTACTGGGTGTATTTCTCAGTCATTTATTCATGTAATTACGCTATTAATACTTACATTACAATATATTTTTCAAGCCACATATTATTTGACCAATTACGCTGTTTTCCTGGTTACCGTCTCTCTCTGTGTCTCCTCATAACAAATAATATACGACATCTTATATTTTATGAGACGGTTTATTATATGTTATGTTTTGTTCATGAACTGATTTTGTTTTTACTGCGTCAGAAGGAGGGTAATGTTTTTCGAGCGCATGCATGTATGATTGTATGTATGTCCATTTCTTTGGCACGCGCTACAGCCCAAACGGCTTAACGGATTGTGACGTACGACATGTAATTAGAATTGCCTCAGTTTGCAGTGACGTAGGCTATATAATTTTTTAAAAAGGCGCCTACAAATAGGGAGGAAAGGGGGGGTAGGGATGACTTTTATTATCGCGACGATATGGGTTTCAAATGAAAGCTAGTAAACAGACTATTCTAAAAATATATATATTATAGTAGTATTACTTGACTATTTCGTCGAAAACCCATAAAAAGCGTTAAATAAGATATATCATTATGACCAAAAATCGTTTTATGCCGTCGGGTTTTTGTTTTACCATTTTAACAATGTTGTTATCTTATCCAGTGACCTGAATAAATGTATTTAGCCCTCCTGAATCCCAAAAGGATGCAATGCAACCAGCATTGTATTAATTACCAATTAATAGGAACATGTTTTAAAATTGGCAATTAAGTGTAATTAATGGCAACTTTGGTTCCATTTTCATTTCTGCAACGGAATATTTTATTGCTGCAAGCGACGCTATCTCTGTCAGCGTTCAAGCTGAATCATTAAAATTTAAATGATTCTGTCATCAATATCTGGCGTAGGTATGCACGGATTAATTAATTATTTTCCTTTAGGCGACAGCATTTATAAAAACCTTGTTATTTTTATCTTTAAAATATGAATAGTGTTTTTACCCGACCGCGTCAAAAGGAAGGTAATGTTTTTCAAGCGTATGTTTGTCAGTATGTATGTTTGCTTGTATGTTTGACGATATCTTTTTTTGTGGTTGCCGGCTCACATTTATATGAGGCGACCATCTCAGTACTCGGGAGTAGCAATGCATCTGTGGTCGTCACATAGAACCCATGTTCTATATGAGGTAGCCTACAAATGTCCATGGGCGGCAGTAACCACTTACCATCAGGTGGGCTGCTTGCTCGTTCGCTACTTCGTATTGATAAAAAAAATACGCTACAGCTCAAATGCTTTCACGGATTGTGACGTCACACATTACAAGATTAGAGTCTTAGCCGAGAATCGCTCCCCTTGAGAATGAGAAGTATGTTGGAACGCCTCCGACCACAAAGGTTCTATCATCTTCAAATATGCGTAGGTTTACCTCCAGTAAGCCGTATCATTCAATATGTAAGCAGAATAGATCATATCCAATATCTACGAGTAACAGAATGACGTCATTACGTCATTAATGACATATCGGCTATGATGAAGAGTTTTGTGATCTATATAAGTAGATTATTCCACTTTATTCAACTGTAACGTGCCTCAATACTTACTCATTCCCCATTCAGATTAACTTTCGTATGTATTTTACAAGTTGATTATAATTTTCTTTTATGGGAATAAAAACACCTAACCGCAAAAATCCTACATTCATATCTAACGAAATTTGAAATATGTGTATACAGAGATACTCTTAGGCACGACCCTTGCGAGCCATAGGAAGGTTCTGGGATAATGATTTGGGTGTACCTGATACGTCAATGAGTTGTGTATAAATATTAATATTATGTACCTACCTACTAACTAAGCAAAATAGCGATCATTCACAGATTTGGGGGGCGGCAAAAACAGATTTGGTAACCTTGTTTTGTCATCAAGTTAGATATTGTCGTATTTTAGGTTGTCAAGTTAGAAATTGTGTTTTTTTTTGGTCATCAAGTTAGATTTGTCGTTTTTTTTTGGTCGTCAATTTAGAAATTGTCGTTTTCTTTTTTTTTTGTCGTCAATTTTGTTCAATGTGTGGTGAGTTCAACTTTCGCCCCGGGCGGCGTAAGCCCACGCTACGCCACTGTACACATACAATCTTACGAATATAATGCAAATGTTTAAAAGGATGAGTGTGTGTTTGTTACTCTTTTAGGCAAAGACTACTGGTCGCAATCCGCTGAAATTTTGCACACAAGTAGTTTATGACCTTAGTTGAGACATGAAATACCCATAACCGTAGTAAACGTTACAAAAGCAAACGAAGCCAAGGGAGTAATCTAACAATACGTAATAAGTAACCAATGTTTTATCTTAATCCACATAACACGATCATAACTAATCCATTTTTTAGTAATAATTTTTGGTTTTGAGTGACCAATAAGATGAATCGTGTACAACTCGCCTCACAGTGTGATACATGAGCAGTCATAACCTAATGGTTGAAACTCAGCCTCTCAATCGAGGGTCCGAATTTCGAATCCCAGGCTAAATAATGTGCGTATAAGAGATTAATTATCGCTGCTTTACGGTGAAGGAAAACATTGTGGTGAAACCTGAACCTGAGAGTTTTCTAAAAAAAAAAGAGTTTTCAAAGGTCTGTGAAGTCTACCAATTTGCACTTGGCCAGCGCGGTGGACTACGGCCTAGAACTCTCTCATTCTGAGAGAAGACCCGTGCCCAGCAGTGGGACAATAATGGTTTGACAATGAGACACATATCCAATAATAATTATTTCACACAAAACCCTCGACATTTTTGTGGCGTATGTACGGAACATTTGCATGAAGCGCCAGAACCCAATTCGAATGCAAATCCGAAGCAAATAGCGACCGAACGCGACGTCTTTATTCATGACTAACTACGCTCAAATTAAACTCCTGAGTTTACATCGACAAGTTTCCACCCCGTCCCTTGAATAGGATTTAACACAACTTCAGTTACGCCTAAATAACGTGAACTCAAAGGGCAATGGCAATCTGTCTTTCTATTGTATTCTAGGGCTTACTTATCCTAAATTTACATTTTGCAACTTAATTCTGTCGCATGGCTGCCGTATCCGTTTGAAATCGAAGTAGCAAACGAACATGTTTGATGAAGTATACATAGTTACCTATGGAACCAGGAATGGATCTCCTCATTACAAAAAAAATATTCCTCATTCAATATAACTTTTACTAATCAAAATTCATTTCGCGATGTAATTAAATCTTTGAAGTTTATTTTACATATTTACCTATTTACTTTATGTATGACATTGTATAACTTGTAGTTATCCCCCTATTATAAGTCTCATTTATATTATAACAATTAACATTACTAACACAAGATTTCCTTTGTTCACAGATTTCCGGCTCCACACCCTCTATGCTTTATTGGAACAACTAACTTCTTCGCTTTCTAACTTATACTAACTTTTATACTAACTTGACCACGTCCGAATAAGTTAACAGAAGTCGAAATAACGATAATGAATAATAAATCTAAATCATTTGAGAGCCGTAAACAATTATCAAAGGCATGTAAATACTCAACATTCAGTGTCTAATTACAAAACTCACGGATGCCGTTTGAATTATTAAGCTCCTAAAGTGTCAACAGTGGACCGTTGTCACAAAGCAACGTCTCGGAATACAAACGTTTGACAATTCTAATTATTCATTACAATCCAGACAGACTACCGTGTTCATTCACAACCTAATCAGAGCTTAGTTGTAGCACAAATTAAAAACATTTAAAAGAATAGACAAAAAGTGTTGGTATTCAGACTCATAAAAATGTACGTAAAATGTGTGCGCGTTACGTGTTATGCGTTATAATGGTGCGGTTTCATTAGCGGGAGGGGGCGTGTTGGTTAAAGCTGGGTGGGCAACGCCACGGCGTCGTCGGTGGAGGGTCGAGGGGGTGCGGGCGAGGCCGAGACCGAGCCGCCGCCCGCGCCCGACGCGGAGGCGCCGCGCCGCCGCCGCCACCGCCCGCTCTACCGCCGCCTCTTCCACTATGTCCGCACCGCATGGACCGGCGTAAAGTTTGCGCTAGGTAAATTATTATTCATTTATAAATTTATTATTTACAAAATTTAATTTTCTTAAAATTTTTATAGTGTTTTTAATTATGTGTACATATACGTTTTTATAATATTTAGGAACACTGAAAATGTATTATACAATTTCTATCTTTTTCTAATCTTCCAGCAAATTACGCAACAATACTAATCTGAGATACTGCTGTAATCTTCTTAAAATTTACAGTGGTTCACAGTTCACTAGATCACAAAAAAATATATTTTTTCATTCTATTTTTTTAAATAACATTTAAATTGTCTATCTGTACCTGTCTCTTCCTATATTTACTTCCTTAAATTCTTTGCACCGTTACCAATTAAAAATACTACTACAAAAATGATCTAAAATGCTACTGATATAACATGAATATAATATGATCAAGATTTAAAATAACACAAGGTATATGAAAGACCTATCTTTATTAGATATCACTCCACACTACATAAGAACTGAAGTTTTCATACATACATAATCGCTATTGAAATTGTTTGGTGTAATATTTGAAGGTCGTAGGAACAATACTCAAACCTTTGCTGTTCACTTAAAAATCAATATAGGAAAAGTACACGTAGGGTTATAACTTACACTTATATGATGTTTGCATTAATTTTATGGATTGATTTAATCGCATTTAAAATCCCCTCTAAAACTATTTATTACATATTCCACTACATAATGGCTTCGGTAAATAACTCATTTAATTTGTGGCATATTCTACGAAAATAATATCCGTAATATAAATTCAAATATTTATATTTATTAATTGCTTATTCCTTGATCTAATCCTCTGTGAATGCGGTAATTATTTCAATAATATCAGATAAATATCACAAACACAAGACCAATTTGATTAAAGAGCAGTTGTTCTATTTGTTGGTTTACGATCTACAAATGAAGCAAGAATACAATATACACAAATCGACAATTTGTAGGAAATCGATTTACGGTTCATTAAATGTAATAATATCGTGGTAATAATACACTAAGAATCTTTCACGTACAATAATATAATTCTATAAAATTGACGTATCAAACGAGCATTCGGGCCTACCTGATGGGAAGTGGCTACTGCCGTCCATCGACATCCGTAACCAAATTAATATAAAACAAATCAATCACACTTTTATTCATTCTGTCAATCACAGATGTGTTACTACTCCGAAGACTATGTTGGTCGCTCACTAAAATGAGCCAAATACGCCCTACATCTTGCACGGTTTAAATATACGCCTGACAAACCTTGATCACAAACATTAAGATAATATCGTATTTTTGTGCTCGTTCTCAATATCTTGTTATGACAATAGATAGGTCTCTGATATGATATTTGATACCAACGGGAGCTTATTAGATTGCTCTTATTCTGATGATTGTATTATATTTCTAAAAATAATAAGTAGATATGAGGTAGATATAACAAGTATAGATAAGAGCTCGAGGTCGGCCACAGAGACGCTACTACCAAATATCTACTAAGTTCGACCGTCTCCAATAGATATGTTTCCTATACCACACTTTTCAGATCAAAACACACCAGCGAGTAGTTAGGTTTAAGTATCAAAAATACAAGGAAAAGTAGAGAGGAGTATTTGTGGGGAGTACGATCACTCGACCTAACAATCGCTGAGATGAGTATTTCTGTAGAATTTTATTTATACTATATATAGGGATGTGCCAAAATTAACGCAAGATTTGAATAAAATAAAAAATACAGTTTTTAGTCTTGATTGTTATTTTCTTATTGAATCATTATACATAGAATAATATTATTTATAAAATATTAAACATCGGGAAAATGGCCTCCATGGCTTTGCTTGCACATACGCACTCGTTTGCCCAAATTTTCCATGACCATTTTACGTAAATGTGGCCAAATTTCATTGAGG
>DWNE01001035.1:0-23915 GCA_018249875.1 Cecropterus toxeus | reverse complement strand
CACTTTTATATGAGGCGACCATCTCAGTCCTCGGGAGTAGCAACGCATCTGTGGTCGACTTCATATAGAACCCTTGTCCTATATGAAGTTGCTTACAAATGTCCTTGGGCGACAGTCACCACTTACCATCAGGCACGAGCAAGCAGCCCATGCTTGCTCGTTTGCTACTTCATAATTATAAAAAAAAAAAAAATATCACTATCAATCCTAGATTTCATTGCTGTTGCTAATATTTCCATGTTATTGTTGTATTTTCAAAGCTTTCAGAGTAACAAATTAGAATAGAATGAATTACATTTCTATTAACAATGGTTCTGTAATCATAAAATTAATTTTCACGTTATGTTTCTGTCGTGTGCGTGAATGTGTTTACTAAACGTCAAGTAGTGTAGCAATTTAGGTTATCTGCAGGTATTTTTATTAGGCTAGATTGTGTTAACTTAGTTCCAAAAATTCATAAATATCATGGTAAGTCTTATACAATTCAGCGGTTATAATTGATGTTTTTCTGAGTAACATATTATAAATGAAAAGATATTATAAAGATTCTATAAAGTCTCTATAGAGTAGACGTGTACGAATAGCTTTTTAAAGTACAATTAGCTTTTCTTACAAATTTACAATATCTTAGAAATTCGTACCATTAAATGCACAAGGTAAGGTTCATTGGCTATTATCAAAATCATTTTCAGAATGTAAACCACAAGCTACGAATCCAATAGACTCCACTGCACAAACTATATCGTACGTTAAGAATAAGAGGGACCTACGAAATTAGCATTTTATGAAATAAAAAAATATGTTCGCATTTTGGGGACTTTTTGAACGATTATTAAACTGATATAATATGAATTAATGTCCTCTTCTAGCTCAAAATTGTCACTTTTAAATTCGCTGACCAATATTTTTCATGAGACGACCCCCCTTTTTTGTAAGTGGTTAATCCTCATGGATACCCAGCTGCTCGGGGCAGCAGCTGGGTTATGCCGAACACGACCCCCCTAGCATAATTTATTTTTCGCGTAGCATAACGAGTATCATATGGTTTATCATTATTTTTACTGAAGTACCTAGTTCTCTCGACCTTTCTGGCGACCCCCCTAGAGGCATCCCAGGGGGTTGCGACCCACAGGTTGAAAAATACTGCGCTGAACTATTATGAGTACTATTAGAATATAAGTTCAAATATTAAACTCAAATTGCCAAAAAAAGTTCGGTCCTTTTCGTTCTTACTGTGCGATATCAACGCTTCAAGAAAAGAAAGAAAGAAAATGAATTGAAAAGTCTAAGACGTTGTTTACATACGCAGAACTTCAGCCGCGTGAAGATGCAGGTGACGATGTCGCTGTCGTCGCTGGTGGGCACTTCCACCACCTTCAGCGAGGAGTCGCTGCGCCGCGCGCTCAAGACCGTGCTCATGTACGCCGAGAAGGACCAGGATTTGCACGACACCAACTTTCCCGAACAGGTGCGCGCTGAACACATATACATTCATTTTTTAATAACCACCTTAAACAATGTTCTATGTTCAACTGTATCTATGTTTTTTTTTGTTTGCGTTATTATGTCAAATTTTGCAACCAGATTTTGACCCATTTTTCGGTTTCCGATTAAACTGAAATTTGGAATACACCTTTAATTCAATGACTATGTCAATTATAAATAATCAACATGTTTGTTAATTCAACTACATAAGATTTATTATTTGGATGTAATAAATGTACGTATTTGGAATCCATATAATTACTTTAAATCGTCAATTTACACGATAGTATTTTCCAAAATTAATACGTGTATCGTATCAAAAGTTCACATGATGTTCGCAGGTGAAAGATCTGGTGTTCAACCTGCACATGATCCTGAGCGACACGGTGAAGATGAAGGAGTTCGCGGAGGACCCGGAGATGCTGCTGGACCTCATGTACCGCATTGCGCGCGGCTACCAGCACAGCCCCGACCTGCGGCTCACCTGGTTGAATAATATGGCCCAGAAGCATATGGAGGTAAGGGTTTAGAGAATAACGTTTGTTTTTATAACAAATCCAAGTACTATTAGTAATAGAAATATTGAGATAGTAATATTTTTGTGATTTATACTTGTTACCTGACAACTTTTTACTTAACACAAGTTCGGAGTCCGTGGTTTCATTTCACATAGATGACGGATACATTTGTTAACCAAACCTTGACTAACTGACTGATGACGTAACAGGCAAAACTAATTCTATACAACTCATATAGACATGGTCTACCCGTTGTAGGTTCAAACCGCCAGTATTTTTTTTACACAGGAAAGTTCGACTAGCTATAATTAAGTGAGAATGTGTTTGTTTGTGTGGCAGCGGTCCAACCACCTGGAGGCGGGCATGTGCCTGGTGCACGGCGCGGCGCTGGCGGCCGAGCAGCTGCGCACCGCCGGCCGCGGCGCCGCGCTGCTGCGCCGCGTCACGCACAACGCGCTCGACGAGAGCTGCGCCGACGCGCTGCACCACCACCTCACGCACCTCGAGCTGCAGGTACCGTCCGGCCCCAGGGGCTGCAGGTAAGGGAGGCATACTTATCCGAGGCGTTCCAACTTAGTCCTCAGGAGTGTAAAACAAAGCAGCGCTGCCATTACCTATCTCCGCCACGATTTAAATTGTATCTCATATTCATTTCGAAAGTCCAACAGTGGACATATGCTGGAGATACATCTTTGAATTGGATGTACGGAGATGTCTCTATCTCTACATTCTACCTACAAAAAGTTTTAGCACCTACAGATAATATGTCAATTTTGTCCCCAAACTCATCCGATGTATGTTTAACAGGCATTATTGGAGCACGCGGCAAGTGAGCTGATGACCGCAGGCATGTACGAGACCGTGAACGAGGTGTACAAAGTGCTCATCCCCATCGCCGAGGAGCATCGTGACTATAAGAAACTGGCCAACATTCACGGGTTAGCTAAATATTTTGTACTAATAAATTTTAATAACAAATAAACACTTTCTTCGCTCATAAACCCTCACTAGAATTTTCTTGTGACGTGATCCATAATTTAATCCATTAAATAAGTTCAGTCTTTATTTGATGCAATTTCAAAAGTAGTCAAAAATTCTAAAATTAATAATAAAAATTATATATTTTTACGTATTTTCATTCCTCTAAATCATTTTCTTTATAAATACATGTGCATGAATATTATGGATAGGATATGAAATTTAACGTGCGTTACAATATTAAAAGCCAGTGTACTTGCAGCAAGCTACTAAAGTGTGAATATAAACCGAAAATTGCTTGCAGCAAGTTGAACGAGGCGTTCACCCGCATCGATCAGCTTCACGGCAAGCGCGTGTTCGGCACGTACTTCCGCGTGTCGTTCTACGGCGCGCGCTTCGGCGACCTCAGCGGCGAGGAGTACGTGTACAAGGAGCACGCGCTCACCAAGCTGCCGGAGATCTTCAGCCGCCTCGAGGTATAACGCTGTTACCTGACCGATTTAAGTTTAGTTGTTTAATCAAATGACAAGGAGTTTCCATTTCTTTGGCACGCGCTGCAACCCAAACGGCCTTGCCAAATATGCTAAAATAAAACGGTTTGAACTAGTCTGGTTATTTTTTTCAACAATTTTAGCAATGTTACTAGTTTTCATTATTCTCACATGTCCCGCGTTCATGATTGCACACTCTAATCAGCCTTATACACTTCAATACCATCAGGTGCAGTCCACCTACTGGTATCCGGTCGCTCATTCGCTACTATTATATTATATTTATTAAAATAATAGTAACAATTTAATAAATTTCAATCCTATCGATGTGATCCTCAGAATTTCTACGGCCAGCGTTTCGGTGCGGAGAACGTAGTGATCATCAAAGACTCGAACGTGGTGGACGCGAGCGCGCTGGAGCCGGACAAGGCGTACATCCAGATCACGTACGTGGAACCGTACTTCGAGCCGCACGAGCTGCGCACGCGCCTCACGCACTACGAGCGGAACTTTAACATCAGTGAGTTAGACGAACGATTGTTACTTCCGATCTGGTGGTTGTATAAGAAAAGATACTGTAAATGTGTGAGACCCGTTCCTTTAGTGTGCTAATTATATAATAAGGAATCTTAAATAAATGTTAACAATTTTCCGCAGAGCGTTTCATGTACGCGACGCCGTTCACGCTGCACGGACGCGCTCACGGCGCGCTCGCGGAGCAGTGCAAGCGGAAGACCGTGCTCACCACCGCGCACCACTTCCCGTACGTCAAGACGCGCATACAGGTACCCCGAACACTGCGCCGTCCGCACTGACCAGTGATTGAAACACTATTGAAATAAGCCCCTAAAGTTCGAGTTCCTTAAAACTTCTGAGTTGACACCCATACCGACACGATAATAGTATAGAAAAAAAATAGCGTAACTGACATTTTTGTAAATATCATAAAATACATTTAACTTCATTCATAACGGGGGACTAATCTCATGTACCCGGCAGGTGGTGCAAAGGACACAAATAATCCTGTCACCGATCGAGGTGGCGATCGAGGACATCCAGAAGAAGATCGCGGAGCTGGCGGCCGCCACGAGCGCGGAGCCCGCCGACCCCAAGATGCTGCAGATGGTGGTGCAGGGCTGCATCGGCACCACCGTCAACCAGGGGCCGCTGGAGCTGGCGCAGGTATCACCTTTTATCTCCACACTTTTTTTTGTCATCGTAACAATGTTACTAAGGTTTAATCTCGATTATGACGACCCGCGTGGCCGAGCGGTTACCGTACCGATCTAACGCGCAGTGGGTCCCGGGTTCGATTTTATTATTGACACTATTGCTAAGTTAAAGATAAATTTCTGAATAAATGGTTCACCGCGAATATCGCCCTGGGTATAAAGTTAATTGACAAAACACAAACATTTTCACGTTGTTCAATGACGGCATCACAGGTGTAGGATAAAACAGCTAAATATAAATGAGAGCGGGGCATGTATAAGAACGTAGAAAAGTAGATGGACTAGAAAAAGCAGCAGAAAAAAGTTGATGTAACGATCTGGTCCTTTACTTCAAAAGATTCGCAAGTCCTGGCGTAGAATAGTGGCAAGTGGAGGCATTTAGACAAATGCCCAAACGATATAGGTTAAATAAACAAAAAATGTAGTTTAAAAAAATAGTTTACACTACCAGAAATCAAAACATGAATACGATTAGTAGTGATTATTCAAGTACAAACTTGAATAGGCCCTGTTTACAAATAATTTTAGAGCTATAATGGCCAATGAAAATTTAATATTATGAAACGCACTATTAATGGAGTAAACATATTGTTTTGTAATAATTGCAGGTATTCTTGGGTCCCGTCGCAGACGGCACGCAACCGCCGACGCGCCTCACCAACAAACTTCGACTGTCCTTTAAAGATTTCTCAAAAAAGTAAGTGGTATTTTCATCTTGTTATTTTGATTATTTTATTAAGTCATCCGCTTTGTATTATATTATTTTTCCATTTAAATTGTTGTATTATTGTTTGTAATTGTTATTTAAATAGTTTGTTGTAATTTTAATGAACTTTCCAAAATTTCCCAAACACATTCAGGCGTCTATAACAGTCCTATCTTTTTTGATTCTTGGCTATATTATTGAACTCTGTTAATGACATAAAAATGTGTTTAAATCAGATGTCACGATGCATTACGCAAGAACAAGAACCTGATCGGCGCGGACCAGCGCGAGTACCAGCGCGAGCTGGAGCGGAACCTGGCGCGCCTCGCCGACCGCCTGCAGCCGCTGCTGGCGCGCGCGCCCTCGCACGTCGCGCACCTCACGTGAGCACCGCACACCCCACGCTGCGCCACCATACGCCACACTACACGCCTCACGTTACACTACACGGTACCACGCTACATCACACCGCACCACGCTACAAAACAACACTACACAGCACCACGCTACCCCACACGTCGCCTGTCACTACACTATATCTGTAACGCAGCTCACTATATTAATATTACGCTCCATCGTTCCATATTACGCTGCACAACGATCCACCACACTGCACCATGTTACTCCGCACCAAGACTACTACAGAGCACCACGTTACTCCACAAAATCCTGCACTACTCCACACAGCTCCACGCCGTACTTATCTGGATTTAATACAACATATAATTACACCATACCATACAGCACCGCTTGGCACACCACAGCATTTCATTGCATCAAAGTACAAATTTACATAGTATCCTTAACATTTTTACTTTTTGTCTTCAGCATAATAACCATTGCAAATATACCTACAAATAAATATGTATTTTAATTAAATTATCGACAAAGGAAACGCTTGCCACTTGACAACATGTGCCAACATTCAACACAATTTATAATAGTATAATATTTTAAAGTTATAGCATACATTTTATGATATTCTTGACTTTGGAGAATCTAGTACCCAAACAACATGTTTTGCCTTCGATTGGATTGCCTGCACAGCTATTATCGAAATTAACTACTCAGTTCCATTATGTAACATCCTTCACTTAATATAATACCACTTCTCGTCCAATAAGAAGCATGTTCTCCCAGTTGTCACTAAACTTTCTATATTGTATTGTACCTCAATATTTATTCTATCCACATCATTGCCTATAGTAACATCAATTTTGAATATAATTATATTAATATATGTTTCCTTTTTACAGAAATGGTGTAAACAAGTGTGACTACAAATATCAGACATAAGGGGTCAATATAATCTGAGTCAGCTTCCATGATAGAGCTTATTTTGTATGCAATTAATTTATTGGGTAATACTTATTCGATTGATATATAATGTATATATGCTACTATTGTGGTAACCCGTGACGATTAGCGATGGCAGTGTCTGCAATGGTAATTGTATTCAATTTGCAGTTCAATGGGCTTACACTCTGATGCCACCAGGCATGGTCTGGCTTAGTCAGTTTGACTTCAATTATACTCGAATTTCAAAATCTTTCATTATCTTTCAAGATAAACAACAATTCGTGTACCGTAATTTATGAATGGCCCCTAAGGCTACTGATATCACTGTGAGTATTCATTAGTGAGTATTCACTTGGATTCATTAGTATTATCAATTATTAAAATATTATGTCATATATGCAGGTATGCCTGCGACTTGAAATTATCTGCGATTAAAATTGATTAGAGCTTATTGAGATAATGAACGTAGTTACCATGGGGACATTAGGCTCTTACGCAATTATGCATTTAAAATTTGTCACTTTTTCAAACTTATTAGTTTAATTTTGTAAGATCACAATATTTCACTATTTAAATCTATCATGTATAAAAAGAAATATTTTTTTTCCAAACTGAATACTCATACTTTTAGCTTTTATTCAATAAGTGTTTTAAAAGATTTTTCTATTTAAGAATTTGTTTTTAAGATAAAAATGAAATTGGAGGGGACTCCAATGTTGCTAATAAACAGAAATAGAGGGTTAAATTGGGTAACATTGAATCATTTTCTCAAGTTTTTTTAAATATGTAAGCATGGAATAATCTTATTATATATAAAAATAAAAAAGACACTTCCTACTCTCACTTATTATATTTTTAGTTGACTAATAGGCGTTCTTGTGTACTGAAATTTTGAATTTGAACTGTATTTCCGAGTATGTAAAAAAAATTAGAGAAAATTGAACTTTACAGAGCATTAAAAGTTACCTAATCTCTGGGGTATGTTTGATCGGAACTATTTTGGAAAACAAAAATCCTTGGATTTTAATATTATGAGTAACATTGAACTCTTATTCTGAATTAAAAATGAAATCAGTTTATTCAATTTACCCAATTTGACTACTACTGATGTTTTAATATTTATGTATGCAGCAAATAGGTATGCATCCCACCTGATCTGCCACTCCTGGATATCAGCTTCTTAGTTGCTGGAGTGGTATTATATGTTATCAGTATTTTATAAAATCTATGCTAACCCGTATATTATCCTGTAAATATTTAGGTTATTTCGATACTACATCAACATTTACCTTAGTTTTAGAAATATTTGATATATTTGACTGTATTTAACTGTTTTTTACTATCTTGTAAAAAGTATTGTTGTTCACATGTCCAAATATTAGACTTTTCTATGTCATGGCAATTATTTCAAATGAATATATATTAAGTGTCTCTGTTAGATTGGCAGTTTATAAACTAAGAACCTCGAGTTTTGTTTGTAAACCTCACAAGGTTTTAACATTAATACCAATTACTTGATGTATGAATATTTATTTTGAAGAAAATTACTCATAAATAAAACAATTAATCCTTAGTATAAATTTGTTTTATTTTTATTAATCTGAACATTATCCGAAAAGACTTATTTCTAATGTGTGCCAACATTTTAGCTAAATATATTGCACACAGCAAAGTTATGAATATCAGTTTCACAGGACAAGAATTTATAATATCACCATATATTTTTATGGAGAATAGAGGATAAAATCACACAACAAAGAATATTCTATCAGTACATATGAGAACTACATGGATATTTGAAAACAAGTTAAACTTTATGATTTTAGTATCATTAAGTGCAATACTTGCCCTCAAGTTCCTTCCTGCAATAGATTGACATATTACGGTCACATATCCTACGATAAATATAACATACTAGATACCTTCGAAACGTGACTATAAATTTTGTTTTACATAAATATATGGGAGGAGTAAACTACATATAGCAAGTAGCAAATATAATTATTTTTTAACCAAAGAAACTCTTTTATATTGTTGTGAAAGAAAGAACCTTGTTATTATACATATATGTTTGCAAACAATCATGCAGTCAACCTAATGTTAAGTGGCTACTGCCGCCCATGGCCATCTGTAGTCAATCCCAGAGACTTACCGGATGATGGTCACAGATTCGTAGCTATTCTTGAAGAATAAGTTAGAATGCCTTGAATTAGTATGTCTCCTTTACTACTCTTCAAACCAGAACAACAGCGCTTAACACTGCATTATCAGACAGTAATATATGTGTAAAAAGTGCCAAAGATGCTTAGAATTTAGGTGAATTGAAATGACATCAGACATCATCATCATCATTAAAAATCAGAGTATACAATACAAAAAATGTAATGTGATTACTGCACACAATAGCAACTTGCCAGTATAAGATTACTGTCTAGTTGCAGAGCGTACAGAAGACATGAAATTGAAATCAGACGGGCAGTACCTTCCTGCAGTGATTCATCTGTTACTGTCACCAATACATATAAAGGGTAATTACGACTAAGAAAGGAGACCTATATTCTATTAACTTCTAAAGTAAGTATAGTATCAATGTTCTACTAGATTCTCACATAAACATCAGAAAAACACTTGCAGTTGAATGTCATATTTTATTATACCATTAGGTATTATAAATTGCTCTTCAGCTTAAAATATGTACGTGAATTTGATAATATTAAGACATGTCTAAAAATACACCAACCATAATGCATACTTGTGCTTGTCAATTGGCAAGCAAACCGTCCCGAAAACGATACATGAATAAAAACATCTTTCAAGTTGTTTACAAAAGTTCTTATAGATGTAAGATAGTTTTAAAATTTTCAATACTCTATGTTTAGGGTGTAAAATTTTGTATCTAGCCAAATTTCTGAGAGATAAACATTCAGGGCAAGTTGTAAGAAACCGCTAGGTGGAGGAGTGGGAGATTCCTCGCATTACCTTGAGAGCAACATAACAGCTGAAACCCACAACCTAGTTTCCTAATTAACAAATATGCACTAATGGTATATATTTAAGAGACTACACATCATTCATTACACTCATAATATAAAAATAAACAGCTACGAAATAAGAAGTCCATTCAGAGTAGACATTAAACACTAAAACAGTCTAACTCTTCAATCAAGTCCATTTGCCACTGGCAGGCTAAGTAACACTGTCACAATCTGCAATGATGAGCTTAGCCTCTCCGTGCTAGTCACTCGCAGTCTGCCGGAGTATGCCATGTTAGTCGCTCCTCATAGAAAGCAATCACCTGAAAAATGAAGCAAATGAATAACAATGTCTACTCCAAAGCCCTTATACATTATGCTACACAATGATTTTCTTCTGTCATGTGTAACATCGACATATGACCATCTTTGTGTCTACATAGACAAATACAATAAAACCCAGACCCAGAACAGAAATATAAATTCGACATTTAGACATCTGTTTGGTTGAGGATCAAACCCGAAAACCTCTCCATACTTCGCCAGCTAGTGCACTTGTAGTCAATTACAACAATAGTAAATACAACTCACCTGCTGAGGACATTTCACATTGGCCACCTTCGCAGGGACTAATTCTGCCTCATCAGACTCAGCCCATTTAACTAAGAACATAAGCTCTCCAGTTGCATCAGATGCACCTGTAATAACAAAATAAGGTCATATGCAATAAAGATGAAGAATGATGACTTTACTGAACAGAAGACTCATTCATCCCTTTGAGATCCATCACTGGATAAAAGGCTTACAGAAAGCTGTAAACATTTTAGCCAATAGTCCTTGCACCTAATATTGCAGTTGGACTGCATTTGGTGTCAATATTAGACAGAAAGATTCTGCTGCCCATCTGAATTTTTTCATAGCACCAGTTGCTATTTACAAAGAAATGATTTCTGAAGTGGTAGGGTCAGAGATGCCAACTGTAGAAATTCAATCAGTAAGACATTTTTTGAAGTATCTATGGAGGATAGATACCCCCTCTTGGCAGCGTCCATGGAAATGGTAATATGAGTTAAGAGTATCAAATCTACTTGAAATTAGACAGACCATTTCTATCTAACTTACCTATAATCTTCTCAGCCTTGAGTCCCTTGTCAAAGCCAGATTTGGCTCTATCCTCTTTACGCTCACGCTTAGCGTCACGATGCTCCTCCAGCGACGAGACGCTGGCGCCGCGGCCCTTGCGTCCAGAGCTGGTATCCTCACTGGACTCACGCACACGCTTCTTGCTGCGCTCCTCTGGCTTCTTAGTCTTCTAAAATAATTGGCTATCAGTTATGATAATAAACAACATACCAAACATAACACCTATAAAACATTTTTTTTGAGGTTACATTGCATATGTTAAAACATTGTTATTTCAAACATATTAAAAAAATATAAGTTAATAAATTTATGTTTATATTTCATCAATGTAACATCCTGAGTGCACGCAAAGAACCTTACGTGAACCTTACTGAGAAGTAGTTTAGCACTGAATTGCTACTTGTAAAATCCTAAACAGCAGATCTTACTGAGAATTATCTAGAATTCTAGACCAACGTTTTAAGGTTCTATCTATAAAGTAATAGTGAGTTATTTTTACAAACATAGTATGATACTATAATGTTAATGGGTTAAACTTTACTTCATAAAGATAATCATAAATTTTTTATAATATATTGTTGTACTCATATTGTATTAACAAATGTTAAGATTGTTCATGTTTTAAATAGGAATAATATGTATATTTTTTTGTTGCTAGGATATTATCTCCCACTTTGGTCATGATTACCATGGTAACGAGTATCCCAAGCATTAATTCAGATCATGAACTATCTTTGTGATTTTCAGCAAAATCCCACCAATAGTTTCTATGTGAAAAAGTAACCAATAGACATATACTAAAACCCGTTTAAGACGATTTTACAGGGAACCAACCAAAAACACGTCTAAAAAAAGGAAGCGTATTATACGGGAAGGGAAAAATAAAACATATTATTTACGTAATTTAAAGAAACCACTTATTTTGGTATCACACAATGACTTTGTAGCATAAGCTATCACAAGATTTTCAACATGATCTCATTTTTGCAGTGTGTCTTCTCTTTGATTAAAAGAAGTTACATAGCGTCTTAAATTAATCGCTAATAATGCCGTTTGACAAAATCTGAGTTGACTCCTCTTCGTCTTCCTTGTTATCACTTAATGTCTTTTTGTTTGTTATTTACATTCTCAAGTAAATCTTCAATTGATGAAATTTGTACGGTGCCACATTGTGATCAATGGAAGAATATCCAGGAAATCCCTGCAGTATCATGGGTTCTTCTGGGAAGTCGGCGTATCAAACGGGATAATGAGTTGTATTAAGCAGGTTCTACTATATATCCTTACAAAATTTTGCATTTGTAAATGTGTAAAATTTAACATTAATAAATGTGAAATTTAACAAATTTTTATCAGATTTTAGTAGCAATCGAGCATGCAATCCACCTGATGGTGAGGTGCCGCTCATGGACATCTGTAAGCAACTTCATATAGAACAGGGATACCTCCTGAAATCACAAGAACAGGTTTTGTTTATACATATATTGAATACATAGAATAAATATTGATACATAGATAAGTAGTAACTGAAAAAAATTAAATAAAAAAGCATTATTAAACTAAAATAAATTATTTGAAACTACAAAATTATGTCACTGATTTAAATGCTGCCACTATGCCACATTTTGTAGTGGCAACAACATTTTTATATGAAATAAAATATTGTTAAAAATATAGAATAGAAGCAATTAAGATTGTGATTTAAAATGTAATTATCTAATTATCTTTTATTAGAATTGTATTCATATTCCCTACTCAATAGCTACATTATAAGGTTACAGTACACATCACCTCCTTCTCCTTCTCCTTGCGCGACTCCTCGAATGTCCGGATGAGCTGCTCGCAATCCAGGTTTTCCTCCGGCTCCCAGGTGCTCTCATCTTCTTTATAGCCTTTCCATTTCAGTAAATATTGCACCTAACGATAAATATCACAAATTTTGATAACACGTCACATTAACATCGAAATCGACAAAAATCTTTTGCTATCTATACGTGAAATACAGTTTGTACAAAACTACTTTTCCATCTATCAAATCGGTGACAACTGGCAAACCCTGTAGGTTTGTGATGTTGCATTCCCAATCTAAGAATATAGTCGTGAAATAGTAAAAATGAGTGAAGCTTACGTAAATACATAGAAAAACACGCATAAGTTATATTTATTGACAGTACTGTACCTTTCCCTTCACAATACGCTTGTCCAAGACTTTCTCAACCACGTACTCTTCTTCGGTGGAACCATCACTGGTGTCCCCTTTTTTATCCTTTTTCCCCATTTCACTGACTGTTTAGAATACAAATATACGAAAATACCTATTACGCCGGTATTACTTCGCTGTTTTCCTATGCGGCATAAAATCCTCTACAAAGTCATATCTCAAAATGGCGGGATGCCGCACGCCGCTCCGCAACTCTATTTCTTTCTGTAGTCGTTCAATCAGCTCGTTCAATGATTTATTTTATTGAACTGTCATGTTATGCTTTTCATTCATTTGGCGAATAATTTTATTGTAATAGGGCAAGATTTTGGTTGCCATTTAAAAAAAAAAAAAAAAAACAAAATAATGATTATTAATTCCTTCGTAAAAGAAAGATGCAGATTAATAACATAGTTTAGTTATATATGTATAGGCTGTACTGTTTACTACTTATTCATTTTGAAAAATGCATTTGCAATATTAAGTAATCGTATTCCTTTAGGTACTTTAATCAGGATTATTCAATCCAAAGAAATCAGTGTAAATGTATGATAGAAACATTTATTAACAATGACTATTTCATTTAAGGTAAATCTCCTTTGGTATAAAAGTATAAACAAATAGATTCTGTGACACAGACTACCAAATGGTATGATTAAAAATACGTATATATTTATTGAAATATTAAAATAATTAATGTAATCTTGTAAGCTCAACATAAATTGCCCTAATCGATATTAGAGCAAATTATGCTTATTATATATTTTATCTTCATCACTAATTCCATTCACTTCATTCATTCTGTCACGTCATTAGTTGTCAAAACATTATCCGCAATTCGCCTCAGTTTCAGTTTGATGACTGATTGTCGGAGACTGAGGTGTTTAGAGTATAGACAGAGTAGTTTTACTTTGTATGTCAGCGTTTTACTCTTGAGACGAAGTGTTTGCAAGAGTGATTTTGTGTTTAAAAATTTAATCAAGTTACTAAAACCGCGCGCGTATAAATATTAACAATTCCAAAAGTGTTCGGTGTCTTAGTGAACTATATTGTGGATATTGCGCGTGTAATAAATTAATAAAAGACTGAGAGATAACAAGTTTTTTTTGTGTCGATTCGAGTGGTTTCAAATTGACTTTTGACGTCACGAGAGGCGACCAATCGTTTGGCGCCAAAGATTATGTAGTAAATGCGTGTTTTTGAAACAATCTGTTGCTGAAATCAGATGTTGAATGGGTACCACGTGAGTGAATGTTGGAAATATGTTATTAAAATGCACTGCGGATGGCAGACGGATCAAAGTGAACGGCGCTCCGGTGAGCCAGGGAAATGTAGCACGAGGTATGCATTAAATGAATTGTTTAATTTAAATGTTATCTATTATTACAAAATTGCAAGTGATCGGACGGTAGATGTTTATTTATGTCGTAACCTAGCACGCAATTGTTTTCGCTGCGGTTGTAAATGCTACTGATAACGTTATAAATAGAGCGACGGCCGACTAGAATTTGCTTACCTAATGTGATTTTAAAGTAACAAACGAATGAATTTCAGCTACTGTATGATAGCATGCAGTGACATGCGGCTTATAATAAACATCATCAAACCATACTGTAACGGTTTGACAAAATGAGGTTTTATGTACTAAGCTGCCTAAATGCGGACTATTGCTATAAACATTTCAAACTTATTTAGTTTATTTTAGCAGTTAGGTAATTTGTATTATCGCATAGAACTTTGGAATGTCGGAAGTGTATGCCAGAGGTTCGAACCCTGGACCCCAAACGTACATGGCCATCGTAGCACCTGGCTGTCATCATCCATATCTTTAATATTTTGGATTACCAAAATAGAAAATATTAAAAGTATGGATCATTATCACCTTCCACATTTCTTACCTCGGAAAGCAGAGATTAATCAAATATTTTTTTTTTAACTTACTTTTAGGAATTGTCATTCACTCTTGGATTTTGTGAGTGATACAAATTCAGTTACGCGCATCCCTTTACATAATTGTTTTTTTTTCTTAATCATTTCACGTTATTTTTAATGTCTATTAATTTTCAATTGTACTATTTTCAAAGGGTTTTCTAAATTCAAAAAATAAAGAATAGCTAAATATAAATAACTTTTTGATTAAAAATATTATAAAATTGTTTTTTAGAAATCTACTAATAGATAAAACCACACCTATAATCGAATAATGTACTTCAACTTGTTCTTAGTTTTTAAAATGTAGCAAAATCGTCGATCGTCGTTTATAATCCAGGTTAAAGTTTCTCTGTGACAAATTTTGAACACCTTGAAAGCATTGAAAAATTGTAAAAAGAATGTTCATAACTGGTCAGATGTGATTTGGTAACGAAATATTTTTTCTGAGTAGTCATTTACTGTTGCGTAAAACGGCCATAACAACTTCCGCGTGTTAAACTTAAGGGCCAACTAGGGCGAAAACTAACAAAGTTTAAAAATACGGAGCACCTAGCTAGAATGAGGCTTGTAGGGAAATTAGCCAATGAGTTTGCTATCCCTTTGGTTACCACGCAAAATTTGACTAAGTAGATTCAATATTTTCTGAATGTTACATGAAACCTGCATATTTCTATGATGTACAAACCAAATGTAAACCTGTACCTTTGATTCTCGTAATCGATGAACGCATTGTCTTCAATAGGTATGCTTTAACACGTTCAATGGCACTATGATTTTTACGAATGCGTCTCCAATGCCGACGTATTTTTTTGCAAAGCGCATTGAACGCGCCTGGTGTGTTGCTGGCACCGCGGTAAAATTTACAAGAACACGCCGAACGTGCAATGAACGGATACAAATTCAAAAACCACTAAGGTTTATTAAGGAGCCAATTCGACTTTTTGCTTTCGAACAAATATTGCCAAGTATCTTTATTGCTTTAACTGTTTCAAATTGTAAAATATTTATATTTAAATAGATTTTTATTTCAAGGTAGCTCAGCATTTACGCCCGGCGTCGGCAATTAAATCGTCTATTATTAGCTTGTATAAAAATAAACGTTGAAATATTTATTCTGAGGTCTGTTAAATTAAGGAAACGTGCGTGACCCTGCGTGCACGCATTACATTAGCGACGAGTTCGGTGATTAATTGAGGAAGTGAACCCCGGGGCGAAGACCAGGCCATAACGTAACGCGCCCAGTAGGTCACTAACTGTGTTATTATAATTAACTATGTTTTTATGATTGATTTCTAAATATCTATACATGGATGCCTGGTGTGTTTTTCTTATTTATTCGAATTTCATTACGATAAATACAAAAAAAAGATGTACACGAATGCTCCCAAAAAATATTGAAAGATCAAAAATCACATATTAAATGTTCTTGGCAATAACTTCTAAAACTTACTATATTATTTATGAAGTAAATTATGAAAAGATACACATTTTGAAGTACACAACGGAATTTAATTAAAGTCGGAAATAATTTTTTACCTTATAAGTCCACCTGCTTTTCACTTACATATTTGTTGTTATCTGGGGTTGTGTAGAATACAACTATATAAATAGCGATATAACTTATAACTCAAAATCAACATTACCAAATTACCAATCAATGTTATTTCGTTTGCGATCTGGCATATTACTGGACATACAATAATAAAAGGAAAATTCTGATATTCCTTTACTATCCACTTGGGAACAAAAAGGAACACAAGCCTGAGTAATGTCTCAATTATTGTCAAATTGTAAAATATATAATGCATAAACTATGGTGCCAGTTGGGCGGTGTTGCCTTCACAGTATACCATGAAGGCTACACACCTACTTTCATGTGGCTTACTCCTTACACAGCACTAGTACTTAGTAGATGCAATGCAACTGAACGACTTCGATAGCTTTCCAATCCTGCTTAAGGTTGACAACAAATATACATGGACGACGATGACCACCTACCGGTTCGGTTTCGGGTTGGTTGCTACTTTATTTTTTATAAAACGTTTATGCAATGTATATTCATATTCAATAGTTTCCCATTTTATGATCAGAACAAAAAAAATGATTTTATAATATGTTTAATGAAGTCATTTCAGTGTTCATAACGCCAAAAATATATAAGTCATACATGCGTTACATTTCATTCAATTTTGTCGTTTTCAAGAAACTTTCGACTTCGTCGAAAACTTCGGCTTATTTTAGCCGAAGCCGAAGATTTTGCCGAAGCTGGTTTTTATTGCCGAAACGAAGCCAAAGCTTTAGTCAGAAGCTAGTATTTATACCTGAAACGAGGCAATTATTGACAACTTGACAATCTATTATATCATAAAGCCGTCTTTTCAATAAGCGTGGCCGGTAAATTGGGTGAAGAATACGGAGAATTCTCCCTAAGTCAAAGATCATAGGTAATTCGATAGAACTTCCCACGAGAGGTTTTACCATTAATGTTTTTTGTGACGGAAATATATTATTAGTAGAGTATTTTTTAATGTTATTAGAACGGAGGTCATTAAATCATTAATGTTTAAATTTTATTTCATGCTTTGGAACTAGCAAATGAGCCTGCCACTCAACTGATGTAATTATTGCTATTCATGTACATTTGTTGCTACAATGAAAATCAGATGTTTTTATCATACAAAAATAGCAATGAGCACGCAATCCACCTGATGGTAAGTAGTTATCGCCCATGGACATCTCATATAGAACAGGGGTTCTATGTGAAGTCAATCACAGGTATTTTCATACGTTCCATTGGAAGGTTGTGCATGCCCGCTGACTAATATACGGGGAGACTATGGCAGCCACCAAGAATGTCAACAGATCCGTAACTGACGTCAAGTAGAACTTTTATTACATAAAAAATCTTTATCGAGTTATCGACTGACCATAAAGATTTCTGCGAATTAAGACATAAATTCAAATGAGATACGTATCCGAATTATACATTTTTTATCATCTGGTACATCAGTAGTTACATATTGTTAATATTTTCAAGGCTGTCGACCCTTGTACCAGTAGTTTAGTTAGTTGTTGTTGCAAACGCAAGCCTTGAACAGCAAAAGTGCGAGGCAACCGTAGGAGGTAGCAATTCGATGGCGCTGAGAAACATTCACATTCGTCTAAAAATAGCCGGACATGTGCTAGAGCGCCAATCGATCAAGTGAAAGACATGCGTTTCTTCTACATGATGGAGTTGGTACATATGTACCAGTATTTAATTCAGTGATTCAGTGAATTCTTAAGGTTGTAGAACTCTTTGTGGCTACTTCCGAAGCACCAGCGCCACACCTATTTTTGCCTAAATCAGTCTTGAGCTGTGTTCCGGTCTGAAGGGTGTGGTAAGAGAGATTATTATCCGAGGCGTTCCAATTTAGACCTCTGATCTTGTCTGGGATTGATGGCAGATGTCCATGAGCGGCAGAGGCCACTATCTACCAGGTGGACTGTATGTTTGTTGGCTATACATACAATATCATAGACACTGGCCCTCCACGTTTAGTTTGCGCGCTCTTTTATTGCCACAAATGTATAAGATGTGGAATGAGCTTCCTCCTCAGATAATCCCAGAGCCCTATGACATGAGGCAACAATGATAGCGATGCATTGGTGGCTTTACTGGTAATGCAAATGTCCATAGGCGTCGGTGACTACTTTCCATCAGGTAGTTAAAGGCATTAAGCAAAATGTCTTTGAGCGGCCGTGCTCCGACAGTCTCTTCGGAAGTTGTATATGTATATACAGGATGTTGAGAAAACTGTGCCCAAAGTTCACTTAACTTTAACTAATTATATTCGCCCATGGTTGTTAGCCAACTCTATTTTATGCGAGAGCCTTTAGCTCAAACGGTTAGTTAATTGTATTTTAAAATTCAATTACGAAGTCTGTAAAAATATACAACTGTGAAGTTAAATAAAAGCATGTAATTAAATAAATACCATTTCAATTACTGTTTGAGTCCAAAATAATATAATTCCTTAATTTTACGTTGTAACTCATGAAACCCTCTGTCATGATGGAATTTTAATGAAAAGTGTAGGACTTAACAGAGCAAATAGACTACTGTTTATCATAAAAATAAAGTTACTATACAAACATTGAAAAATAAACTTTACAATGTACACGATTCTCATACATGATACCTAAAATACCATTCATTCCTTGCCTATAAATTGCCCCTACAAAATCTCACGATCGAATCATTTATTACCACCGGTATACCGATCAAAACACAGCTCTACCCACGCTGGTCTATTTCAGACCTGAGCATCTTTCAGGAAGCAGTCTTTGGCCTGTTTCTCTCATTCATGCCTGGAGCACGTGTCTGCGTATGTCGTATACCCATAAACCTTGGTCTTATTGCAATGTTACTGCCGAAGCTGCATACTAAACACATCTTGTAATGGTCTGTCTTACGTGTGTCATGCTTGTACGATGCATTTAAACTGGTTTAAGACAATTTATTTAAGAATACGCTTATTTCTTATTAAAAGACACAGACTGACAGATAATGCAAGCATAAGGGGTTTAATAATAAGCTTTATTTCAGACATAAGCCCAACTTTTTAACTATTAAACTAAAAATTGTGCAGGATTTCCTCGTGGAACATTGATGAGAAGTAACAAATGTTGGACTTGGTATGGAATGAAAGTATGTAAAAAAATTACAAGCCTTAAGTCTGCTTAATGTCTTTTCTTAATTTTAATTTTGGATAGGTCTGAATTAATTCTGACTGCATTTCAGACATTAAAGATTAAAGTACAATTCCTATTCGAATAGTAAGAAGCTCGTATATTCCAGAAGATCGTATATTTCAAGACTATTGGACTTTGTAGGTATGGTATGTTGTTAGTGGATGAGGGCTGCATACCTTCCAATTACTTCTCTAATATAAATGTCATATAATTTGGGCTCTGTATAAACAAAATTATTTTGGCTCATAAAACGTACGTCATCAACACTTCGCGGCCCATTCAAATGCGCTAGTGAGATACGCAGTCGTAAATGAAAGTATTTTAGTCTGCAATCACAATTGGAATGAGGTGTGAAATCTACTTCATTAAAATATCGGGACTTTGCCCCCAGTCACGTCAAAGAACCGAATAAACATGTTCATAAAATAAGAGCTCAATAATTGTTACTTTGAGGACTTTGAGATCCTCCTATTTGTTTTTTCAAGCCGCGCGTGTCAATATTATCAGAACAGATCAAAGATACGCTCCACATTTTATTTGGGGCGAAACGAGTTCCGGTCTTGAATATCCGTGTGAAATAAATGGTACCTTGACACCCAAATGTTGTTAGGACGTGCCAAGTGGCTGCTTTCATACAAAACATTCTTTCATATTCCTAGCTGTAAATAATTTATTTTCGTCTGTTGGTAACCCAATACTGGATGAAGTTACGAAAGAGCAGTATTAGATCTGACAGAAAGTATTCGATGGAAAGGCCGAACGTACGCCTTATGTCTTTGGAAACTTCAAATTTAGGTAACGTAACTAATATAATTCTCCCAAGAAGTAATTAAGTTTTATATAATTTTACTTATTTAATATTCACGGTGACCGTCGTTGGTAGGCACGACCGCCGCACCTATTTGTGCCTAATAACAGCGCAGCTGTGTTCTGTTCGGAATGGTTTATACCATACAGGTATAAGATACGTTCTTATGTATGTAGTTCATCAGATAAAAGTAGGAAACGAGCATGCAGTCCACCTGATGGTAAGTGGATATTGCCGCCCATGGAAATCTGTAAGCAACATCATAGAGAACAGAGGTTCTATGTGAACTCGATCAAAGATGCGTTGCCACTTCCGAGGACTAAGATGGTCGCCTCATATATAAGTGAGCCGGTAACGTTTTTACATTTGTTGTCGTAGACATAGATATACTAGCTGTTATATGACACGATAACATTATCAGGGAACAAGATCTCTTCTAGAAAACCGGTGACGCAATGGAGAATTTTATGGAATATAAAGTACCAGATTTAGCTTATAGTTACAATTCCACACATGGACATGTGTAAGCAACTTCATATAGAACAGGTCGTCTTCTGTAGTCGATCACAGATGCGGACTAAGATGGTCGCACCTTGTATAAATGATGTGAGTCTTAAGGGAAGCACCGCATCTATGACCAACCTCAGTTAAAGCCCTGATCTTATCTGGTGGATTGAATGATACTTTGCTACTTCAATATTATAAAAAATTACCTACATTTATATAATATAATAGGAGAAAAGTCTGTGTTGTTCAAATTAGGCTATGACAGGCGTCTAATGTTATTCAATGTCTAATATTATTTGCGAACAAATCAGCCATTAAGCAGTTTATGGCCTTAGAATGCGAGCTCACTGCCAAAATATCAATAAGACGTCTTCAGCTTTATAGCAGCAGTATAATGAAAATAATATATATGTCGATGGTCCAGTGCAGGGATCTGATGATCCGGCTTTCTTTTCTTTCGGTTTGGGCTTCTTCCTGTACAGATTCAAGTTCTGTGAGACGGCGGCGAGACGGTTATCAACCTTTCGCTGCCGTATCCCGGGTGTGGTGCTTGACGCAGTTTGTTATGAGCTACTTTATGTGAAGTTTAATTCCTTGGATTATTCTTGTTCAGGACAAGTCAATTTGTTTACGCCTGGATGCAAGTTTCACGCCTTGGTATATCCACGGCGACATATACAAATATTTTTAACTTGCATATTCCTGCGTTTCCGTCCGTTTCGTTCATGTTAACACGGTAATGAGTACCTATCCAATGAAATTAAATGAAATGTCTTTATTTTGGATAGGCCTACGGGGGCACTTATAAATTGTCATTTACAATATTTTTTCTTACTCTACCATCGGATCGGAAGATGACTTCAACTGATTAGATCCGGCAAGAAACTCAGCGGGTTTGTCTTTTTTTTGTAATAATTTGTATATTTTTTATCAACTTGTTTATTACGTTTGGCAATATATAATATGTTATAAGTCATAAACTGTGTGCCAAGTTTCAGCAAAATCAGATCAGTAGTTTTTGCGTGAAAGTAACAAACATACATACATCCTCAAAAACTTATCCATTTATAACGCGTGCACTGCGACTTTACCCGCTTCTATAAAGCGTAACATAACTTTAAAGTTATCTTAAATTAAAAAAATGACATTAACTTTAATGAAACAAAGCTTTAATGTACTCTCAAAATGGACTATATTTGTATGTCTATGCTTTCCCTATAATTATTGTAGCTTTAAATTTAATTTAATACTTTGGGTTTGATGTGACTTCATACACACAGACAAACAGAGTGACAAAACTTGAAATTTTAGGTATTTCTATTATTATATCAGTCCGTCAAACTAGTTTTTTTAACACGATGCGAAAGTTTCTTTTTTGGTATAATTGGATGCTGATAAGCAATACAGTGTCAAGCCACACAGACTTTATTTAGAGATAATGGCATCTAAGCACATTACTGCCAATTAGGTACCTTACCTGTTATTATTTATGTGTAATTAAAAAATATTGGACATAACAAAAAAATCCAATATATTTTATGTAAATTTCACAACAGATTATTTCATATTGCATAATGTAAAACACGTTAAAATATTCGAAACTGGTTATGATATCAATACATTTTTCCCGTAATTATTTGATTTAAGTGACTTGAGACTCTTTTGTATAATGTAAAGTGACGCATTACTGAGACAAGTCAAAATCTCTAAACAGAAGTTTTTGAGGGTTGACACATTATTGCTTATCGGCATCCAAGTATGCATGTGTGCGTGGACTCCACGTATCATATTTGGCAGCCAGTACAAAGTGAAATGCACAAAGTAAAATACGTTCACTGAACTTGTTTTCGAGTTTATTATTCAAAAGTGGACTAAGTGTAATATGCAGTTATTTGGAACTAATTAAATACTGGTATTACAGCAGCGAGTGTATAACGGTTGCTTTATTCCGTATCACTGTTGCGAACACCAGTTACTTAAGCGATTTCATAAGTAATTCTTTCTAACTTACGTGACGCTATTAAATTGAATAAAATCCACAGCGCAGTGATAACGGTAACCCAATTATGCGGAGATAATTCCGACTGCATAATTATTTGTGTTTTCTTCAAATACTGCACGTATATAAATAAAAGAGCCGTTTAGGTTGTGCTATAAACCGTATTATTTACAGCTTTAGCTTCTGTGTCCAGTGTTGCCAAATATTTAAAAACGTTTCCCACTAAACGGATTTAAAAATATTCTAAATTTTGTCTGAAGACCCCCACCCCAAATGGATTCAGCACTTGACGATGAAAAAAAGATCGCTCCTACTAAATAATCCACCACATAAAACTAAACAGGTCCTTGTGTCTTCGCTATTGAAGCAATGTCTCCGGATTAAATAAACTGGTATGTGAAATGTTATCCGCCGAAAAATATAGCTTAAAATGTTTACCCCATAAAAATCGAAATAAAAATAATCCCCCTAAATTTGTGCGAGAAACCCCCAGTGTTGGCAACACTGTCCGTGTCGATGTGTCGCGGGGCTATCTCCAAGTAGCTGTGTAGCTGTTATCGCGCGTTATCGCCGCGGCGGTATCGCGGGTCAGAAGTGGCGCACTCCGCTCTGTTTACAGAGATATGCGCACGCGAGCATCATATGACTGGGGCTAGATACCACCGGATATGTTCACCTGGTTTTTGGTACCTTTCCCACTCTGATTAAGGGTTCTTCCATAAATTACGTTACACGATAAGGGGTCCTAAATTTCGTGCTGTGAAATTTCAAATATATATAAGAATTGAAATCTCGTTTATAATTTGAGAACTGCTGTTTTAATTTAATGATCTCTTTGTGTAAAATTGCAAAATGTCATCACACTAGCAAGGGGCGGGTCTCACAAATGTGACGAGCTGTGGTAAGGAGGG
>DWNE01001034.1:0-23926 GCA_018249875.1 Cecropterus toxeus | reverse complement strand
TGTGTGAAGTCTACCAATTCGCACTTGGCCAGCGCGGTGGAGTATGGCCTAAAACTCTCTCATTCTGAGAGAAGACCCGTGCCCAGTAGTGAAACAATAATGGGTTGACGATAAACTTAGTTAACATATCGTTCAACGTAACTTAACGTTTAATCTGTATTGTAAGGTAAGTTGGGGTAACATCGGAGCTGGGGTAAAACCGTACAGTTAAAATTGTTGACTAAATTGACCACATTTTATAAAATTGGCGACTTCATATACCATGTCATGAAAATTATGTACCTACTTGATACAGCGATTTTTATAAAGATGGCTCTATTCGACTATAATTGCAGTCGACGGATTTTACCCCAACACACCTTTCTTGATATTAATTCTTTACAATGAATAAAGTACAGGTCATTGTCCTGTTAGTTTAACCATTTTGAATCATAAAGAAAAATGAGATTTGCGTTAGGTTATCAACCTCTATTACTTCCTGGGTAATTGGGTAGTTATATGTGAGCGACAAAGCTTCATTTAACTCGTAATGTAGCGTTTGTGGATTGAATTGACAATATAAATTGTGGCGCGTTTTTATTAATTTTCGGCACATTTTTAGGTTGTATCTAATAAAAAAAATGTAATGAAATACATGATCAAAGTAATGTCAAAAATAAACTTTGTCTGCAAGTGGTAATGCTGCGTATATATATACTGTTTTTGCGTATATTGCTCAGCGTAGTGTGATTACATGTATTAGATTACATTCAAGTTACATTACATGTATTAGGTTCCATATCATTGCTTACTGTTACTTATTTTATCGTCTTTATTACTTATTTAATTTGTTACTTATTTATTTATTTATATATATGGCAACCTAACGTAATTTCACAATATTGCACAGATTTATAAACAAACATAATTATATTCTACATTATTCTGAAGTGAAATTGACACTTTTAAGGAAGCACATCTTACTCTAATAAATTAAAATACATTCGATTATATCAATGTTAAGTTAAATTGATACAATTAAGACATTTATATAAAATTAATTAAGTACCTACATAAAATTACTTAAAGTAACTTTGTTATAAGAAATGTAGGTTCCGTACTAATTAAAATAAATTATATTTTTTAATTTTGTTAAACGTGTCATCTCTAACAATACAGTAATGTGTGGTGCAGGGGCGAAGTCCGAGGGCGCGTTCCGGTCGCCGCGGCGGCGGCCGCGCTCCGCCGACCCCGCGCCGGCGCCCGCGCGCCACCTGCCCAACGGGGACGTGCACCCGCGCCCCGCCAAGCCGCAAGGTAACTGCTACTGGCGCTTCGCCCCTACCCTTAATAGTCTTAGCTCGCCCACAGCGATTATGCAGCGATACAGTCTCAAATATTGTATACATCTTATCGTTTCACACAGGAGAAAAACCTACTGTGGGGCTGTGAGTGTAGAAAGAGCGTAAAGAATGAAGTCCGTTCTGGGTCTGGGTGTGTGTGTATTCTTCTTTATGCGTTTCCATGGCACTCACGTCACAGGAGAAAATCCTAATGTGAGGCTATGAAAGTAGAAACGACTTTTTTTTCTTTTTTCATCATTTTGTTTATTCCGTGCCCTAAAATGAAAATTGTTTACGTTTTTGCCCATATATTGTATTGTACATTGCACGTTTATATTTTTTCGTTTACATCTTACAATTTACTTTTGACTAAACATATTTTAGTATACGATTATAGGAAACGTAATAAATTCGTAATAAGAGCAAACCAGACGACTACCTTTATTCTCGTCTTGGCGACTGTTAGTGGCTTGTTGCGTTAATCGCAACGATACAGTCGCCTGAATCCCCGCTCCACACAAAGTCGGAAACAATCACGTATTAGTTTTGATAAAAAAAAACACTTTTAAGGAATGCAAACTGTATCGCTGCAAAAATCCAGGGATCTCCTTTAGTCGCTCTTTTCGTCTTTCGCCAGTCATCCCTAATTAGTTACCTTTAGAAATAAATAAGCCTGAAGAGGTCTACAAAGTTCGATCTGATTCGTGCATAGGTAGTAGATTTCTAGCCAGAACTTTACAGGACTGTAATAGAGTTATTCTGGACTTATAAACTATGTCTGAATCACCTTTTTTATAGAAAAATATATATGCCATTGATATTGAGTTAGTCTAAGAATAAAAAAACTTAAAGGCAATATTTCTTACATTAGAATTGCTTGTATACAAGGATAACAGTATTTCAACTTTAGTTCCGAAATGTATGATATGTTATAAAATTATGCTATTATGCTATTAAACTGTAATGGAGAAAGCAATAAAGCAACTCACTGCTAAAAAATATTTTTTTCCTGACATTCGGACTTAATATCTTCCAAGACCTTGATCATTTAATCAGCATGTTCTAAGACCATTCCAAGATCATTTTAAATCGGCATTTGAAATTATGATTTGAAAATGACATGCTCACGTTATTGGTTCAAACGTTGGTGCAAAGTTAAAGTGAATTGCGCACGTTTGCCAAACTTTAACACAAACCGATTTAGCAAATTACAATACTTTGTACGGTTTAAGTGAATAAATATAGCTACTACTAAAGGTTAAAAAAGATAACTGATGCAATTTTTAGGTATATTTTCGTAGATTCAATTATATTTAGGTACCTAGCCAGTATATCGTGTAATCTATCAGGAAAATATTACTGAAAATTAGAAGTAATACATGCAGTCTGCTTTAAGAAAAAATTTAAGGGACTAAAAAGAGGTACTAGTTATACGATTGGACTTTTTCGAAAATTTTATTTCTTCTATTTTACAAAATTTATTCATTCATTAATCTATTCTGTGTGTAGAACTTAGATAGTTCAGATTGGTTTATTTATTATGTGTAATATTTATTAGATTTAATAATAACTACTATCATTAATTGGTGTTATCCTGCCTGATGCCTGTACCCCGACCATTGGCTGTTTATTGAGAATTTGGCTCTGTTTTCAAAATTATTTATTTTAATTTTTCCCAGCCTATACTTTTTAGTTTCAAAATTAAATTATTTCTACGAACACATAAATGAATTTAATGATCAATTCACAACACTTACGATTTTTAATTTGTAAAAAATCCCGAGCCAATTCTCTGCCAATTTTTTAGCGTGGCAACATTTGTTCTGTAGGTTTGCCGTTGAATAGAGGGAGTAGTATTAGGGTTAGGTCCACTTCGCGGGGCGGTCGGTCCCCATCCGCGCCGAGCAAAACCGGGGCCGGGACCTGCGAGGCCACAGAGGCCTCGGAGCAGGGCCGACGCAGCCGCAGCGTCAATAAAGTTGGCATTAAACTGGGTGCGTACTACCGCCAGGTGGCAGTTGCGTCGACGCTCTGTTTTTTCTTTGGCAACACCCCACACGGCCAAGCTTTTTAACGGCGTTTGTGGTGCTTTATGTGGATGTGATTTTGATTGGCAACCCGCAAATTCCAATGGAAAATTTTCATTCAGCTTACTGTAGCTCAAAATTTATGAAGTTTCTTATTGCTTCTGTGTTGTGGGCTTACGATTACATTTTTGAAGTGGTAACTTCGACGGGCGCACACTTTTTTCTTGGAAATGAATACATCAAATCCGTGTCCATCAAGTGTATGGTCGGAGAAACACGAGAAAGCGAGCGAAATAGAAATACCTGAACGAAAGAGACAAAATATATGGACGACTATTGTTGCTAACTTTGTTAGATATTGTCATGGAATCTGCTATTATTTTGAGTGATCAATATACTAGGAATCTGTACTATACGGTAATGTGTACAGAATGCGTTCCCGCTATAGAAGTTACCACTTCTTCTGTGTAAGCACACGCAGTTATTCGAATGGAAGTTTTTCGTTCGACGTCAGTGCGTCTACGCAACGTCACGTTTGCGCATTGGCAAGAATGGCTTCGTCACAGCACCTGGAGTGTTGTTCTTGTCCGTGTGAACACCCCGCACTGCGACCTTGTGAACCAGAGTACCCGTACACTATGAAGTAACAATGTTAAACTCAAATATTACAACTTGTCCAAAGAACAACAATCGAGTGTTGTTCTTGCCCGTGTCATCACCCCGAGCACTAAGACCTTGTGAACCATGGTACCCGTACACTATAAAGTAATTATACGAATGGTATAATATAATTAATTAATAATTATAACATGTGTATGGATTGTTATCCTTATCGTGTGATCACCGTAAGCACTAAGACATTGTGAACTATGTCCTTGTACACTATAAGGTAATTATATGAATGTTCTAATCTGATTATTAAAACATATGTAAATGGAGTGTTGATGTTGTCCTTGTGATCACCCTGAGCACTAAAATCTTGTGAACCAGTGTACACTTTGAGAGAGGTATATCAATTTACAATATCATTATTTATTTCCGTACGTAATCTCCTATTACATCTAAGAGGTTTATTTGAGAAAATTTAAAAAAATCGGATACAAATACCTCGTGACAATTATGTATGCGATGAAGATATAAAATTACCTTGATATAAATATATGAGTAGATCAATTTGTTTTTTGTTTGTTAACTTGACGCGAAGTAATTTTATTGTATTTCATTTTACATTTCTTGTCTGATTTATTGATTTTATTCCAACTATTACCTTACCTTGTTACCTGATCTACCTTATCTACCTACAACAAAGTTAGAAAGTATCTCTAGAAGTAGTGTTATCAAGTGATGAATTAGTTTGAATGTATTTGATGTGGTAGTTCTTCAAATATTAGCAAATAAATGTTTGTGCATGCGATTTCTTTGGGATTGTACTACGCTAACCAAACTGATGTCTTATGTCAGTTTAGTAATTTAGTATTTTAAATATTGTAAAATTAGTAATGTTTTAGTAATACTTTGTCATTTTCTTTTTTACTTTTATACTATCATTATCTCAAACAAATTGGTGATAATAATTTCAATTGTCTCCCGTTTCTTTTTTTAATGAAACCATTCAATTTTTATCTGTAACTTATTTAAAATCCTATAAATTTATTCAGTAAGTAGAATCCTGAAGAGATTAAGTTTAAATGTGAGTTTTATGTTAAATATAGACTTTATTTTCTGTAATATATCGATATGTTCTATGTCTGTAGAGTTAGATATGATGACATGTTTAGATTGTTTCCAATTTTGACTTTATCTTCCTCTAAACGATTTTTCCCACGACGTACAGTCACAATAAATATAATGCAAATACAATGGTTATTAAACAAAGTTAAACGCATACAACCACACAAAGGTTCATCTTGTTGTGGATGCTGCGGCACTAGAGACTATTTCCTAGACCTTTTTACCTAAATTCTTAACGAAACAATAAATAAGTATTATAAAAATGAAACATTTACAAAAAGGCATAGAGACGATCTACGTTCATGTGCGGTTAGATACGGAGTCAGTGTCCTTTGATGAGTTTATTGCGTTTCCTACGTAAACAGTGTTCTTGAGGAAATGTAGTGCACTCGTACTAAAAGTACAATTTTTATCTTTTCAAGAAAACGTATGTTGCATTCGTCTTTATAATGACTGCGTCGATGATTCGTGAAAAATCCCCTTTGCTTTTAATGTCTAATAGCTTGTTCTAATCTTTCGCTTTAATAATCTGTCTAATTGTAAGCTTCAATTAAATCTTATTTTATATTATCCGAGCGTAGCTTTAATTTTATGTGGGTATACTAAAATATTAAGGCTATATATTGATAACATAGCAATGTTATAATATATCTACAGCTATAATTTATAATAAAATAAATGGCACATAAATGTGAAAATTATTTATTACAGGTTCATAAACGTTACATAGATTAATCCTGTAGATATTTCTTTTCTGTCGTCTGTGAACTTTCTGATGTGTTAATAGACCAATCCTGTAGATTTTATTCTGTCGCATTAAGTGATCTTTGTGTTGTGACATTGTGAATTTTCCGTCATGTTCAATCAGTATTTAGAACTTATGACCGACGCTTACAAATCCTTGTAACTAAACATGTCACATTTCACCCTCTCCTACACATGTGACATTTAGATAATCAGTGGCGTAACTACTTAATGAGGGGCCCTTGTTATTTCTTCATGGGGCCCCTAAATTATTATTAAAATTTCCATCATCGAATTTCTTGATATACTAAATATTCGAGGCATGGCCATTAGTACCCTGACATTTTGTTAGTGTTACGCCACTGTACAATGTACATCATATTTAAAAAGCTAACACTCGAAATTCAAAACGTTACAGACGACGAGATTCCGTCGCACCGCAGCGCTTCGGTCGCCAAGGATCACTTCTTCGACGACTCTCCCGTCGTGAAGTCGCCCCCGGAGCCCACCCGGGTGAAGTCGCCCGAGCAGATGAACATGCGCTCCCCAGACCCGGTCAACTGGACGGTGCCCCTGGACACTGGCAAGACCTTCACCGTCACCCAAAACGTTAAAAACGGTGAGTGCAGTCTCATAAGCAGATTGGCGGCCAACATCATAAAATTAAGCTAGATTAAACCGGTAGTCATTCTGATCTGACTGAGCCCCAACGATTCGAAAATTGTAATCGATTGTTTAATTAAAGAGTATCTTCTTCCGTAGGAATTGGTGTTGGTAGTGCAATGGTATCACTGGTGTGGGCACGTTAGTTAGGCTATATGTATTTTAAAAGCCAAATTATTTATAAATTACTAAGTGTATAAATGATAGGAAAATTTATTGTACCAATCTCGCTTGTTTATGGCAACATTGTATATCGTGAACCATAGACAAGGACTTAGAAGGTAACCTGTTACGCTCGATTTTATAACTGTCAATGTAAACTGTCAATGCATTTTGAGTGCGTTTTTTTACGAACGAGATACTCTTTATACTCATAACATTGAAAACCTTGTTGAACAAATATTACGTAGGTAAGCGATATGTAGTACTATACGAATTTGATTACCCATAACAGAAATCTTTTATCGTCATTACAATGTGTACTTAGAATAGTTTAATGTTAATACTAAACTTGATAGTATTAAAGGAGAAGTTCCGTTTAATGATAATTAAGACTTAATTATAGATAATTGTTAGTCATATCTAAACAATAGCATACAAAATAAATGAATAGAAAAACACTACTTATTTTTATATTTTGTCATCGGATAATATGAAATGAAATAAGAAATACCTATAAAAATAATATTATTCTCTCAAGACAGCAACACAGTGCCGACTATTTAATTAGTAGAATTAAATTCTTAGTTAGGCAAATATTTAAATGATACAATAAGTTATTTGATTAAATATGGATATTGTAGCACCCATTCAATGTTAACACTTACTGAATTTATAAACAGTTTAAACTATGACAATACAAAACTTTTTAAAATCTAATTTTACATAAAAACTATTGTTTAGACATGACTTTATAGGTATTAGGGATTTTTATTAAGTACCTACTTTGTAAAATTGGCATGTTGATATGGGTGATTTAATTCTCGATTCAAGCCATCACACTGTCATGCAACACGACAGTAAGCTAGACATACATTTGACTTCATACTACTCATTACGTCATCTGTTATGTACTGAAGGTGTGAATAGCAACCCCACACTAGTAAACATTGTAGAGAGCTTGCAACACTGACACCGAATTCAAAAACACAATGGAATCATGTACATTACTGTCAAAAAAATACAAGCAACACTACAAATGGTTTTCTGAGAATTAACCCATTAAACTACACCCATTCAATTTCTCATACCACGATTTATTTGTGATCATTTCAGTGATTAATTTTCTTTGTACATTGTTCATAGTCCACAAATATTGTTTTTAACGTCTGCTTAAGTATACCTTACTAATGTATTTCGCAACTAATTTATTATTACAACATAATCTTTCAAATTACTTCCTGTTTAAACCTAAATATAACCGTTTTTAACATACACCGTTATCGATAATCGAATACCCTAAACTTTATTTGTGGACGTAGAACGTAGCGTTTGTTGTCACGCCATCCGACCATACGACTCACCATATTTCAGATGAGAGCATTAAGCGCCCTAGCTCTGAGTTTAAGAGTAGCTCCGTGGCCGAAGACGGTGTCGCAGTGAAGCCGGCAGGTACGACGAACACCGCCACCGCCTAGACCATCGGCCATACACACGATAATGAGTGTGACAGACAGCCATGCGACAGTGAACTACGAATCCTGACTTTAAGTTATTCAGAGGTCACTGCCACATAAGCACGACACACAATCGACACCAGAAAATATATAACCTGTTTTTTATAATTATATCTATTGAATAGTTCATGATTAAATTGTGTTAATCCAATAACTGAGATGCTTTTATTTATTTTGACCGTACTCCGCTGAGACGTCGACCACGTATGTATTCACTCGTCTGTGTGTGTGTCTGTTTCGATGTTTGCGTACACTGTCACTGTATGGCACTTCAACCTTCCTATTATTTATTCATATCATTTATCGTTCACTTTTGCATGCTGCCTGTCCCCATTTTGGGAAGATGCCACTATATATTATATAGATTTTGGGTTTGGTTACGTTTAGATATTTAGTTATACCGGGGTTGTTATATATGTTGACACGAAATTGGCATCTTTCTATCATATATCCTAGCTATCATAAACCGAAAGGCTTATATGCTACATTCCCTAAATAACTAGTAATAGATATATTAACGAATGTGTTACAAGCTGTCAAATGTTTTTATGGAATAAAAAAGATTGCATGTTGTTCTGGAAAATGAAAGATATGGATATTAGTTAGCTTTATGAAATATACTTGGGGTTTATAATACTATATCTACTATAGAAATAAATATAGATAGCATGAGTTTAAGAGATATTGACACCAACATTTTTGTCATAGACATTTTAATAGCAGACCGAATCGTGTTATTTCTGCACATAGAACATGTGATCTAAAGTGGATTCACCTTTAGATATCTCACTGTTTTTAAGATTCTTCTCATTAAATAGATTTTCCCATTGAATATTTTTCCCACAATAATAATTTTACTATCTATAATCATGCCTGAGTACATCTTCTTCTTCTAGTTTTCTCTCTTCTAGCATGTAGACAAATAGTTCAGTGTTGGTGCCAATATCTTCAGTTTTCAAAAAGCATGAAAAAAAATAATAAGAAAAACAACATTAAAATTACAAAAAAAAAATAACTTGAAAATTTCGATACAATTAGAAGATATATAAATATTATCAATTGCCAAAATTAAACGAAAACTTCTACATGCAAATAAAAGTAAGTACTGCAATAATATTAGGGTTTGTAAAACCTAATTAACTGGGAGTATATAAATAAATGTAAGCGTTCATATAAAAAGAGTATTCTGTGGTTTTATTTGTAAAAGCAATTAATGGTAATTGTTATATGTGCTTATTGGTGTACAGTTGGAAGTTTCAAATTTAAACATGTCTAAAACGTAGTGCATATTCAATATTCATGAGCTTCAAAATTGTCGTATGCAGAACAATTGTTTGAAACTCCCAAAGAGCAAAGTGTGCTCCTAGATGGACAATAAACTATTCGAATGATGTTCCAGAAATCGCTCCGATTCACCATCAGCAAATGTCGCCGATTCGTTCGTTGAAAAAGAGCGAATCGCCTACAAGCCTGAGCAAGCGCACTGACAAGACGCCGACCACACCTACCAGCCTCACGCCTATCGATGAGACTAGGGCTTTAGACATGAACAAGATTAACGGAATAAATGGAATAAATAGCAACCAACTAACTCCAGAAACTCCCATCCAAGAATCTATTAAAGAGAAGGAAGTGGTCAAGAAGTCGACTGAAGCTACTCAGATAGCACCGGGTGTGGTGGACACGACTGTGGTGAATGAGCCCACTACGGGCGGACTTACTGCCGCCGAGGTCCTCGACAGGGCTCGTACGAGGTTCGATAAATTCTGGGGCAAGAAAGAGGATGACGTTTAGTCCATGAAATTAGCCATTACTCAGCGAACTGTAACATTTGAGCTTAAATTTGAGTTAAAATCAAGGATGCGTCCTGAAACTGAGAGTGTGTAGCATGTGGCATGTCATTATTGAGTAGTGCAATGCTCTTTTACGCCTATTTTATCGCGATATTATGTTAAAACATGCATTCGCCATCAAAACAACAACAGCCCCTGGATGGCTGATGATTTTACTTATTCAGTGACAAAAAAATATAATTGACACATTAAAGCAGGGCGCATCCCTGATATAAATATATAGTTAAGCATTTGTCGTGTTCTTATCCAAATATATGTCATATATTGATTATCACAGTAAATGATACAGCATAGACGATATTTCGACGGTTAAATGTTACAATTCGTTGAATAATCCGATAAGTAGGGGAATTTAATGCAGTATTTAAAATGAACTAGCTTCGCTTCAAACGACGACTGTACCTATATTATGTATTTATTCAATTAATTACAAACGAAGATCACTATCTATAAAATAGGAGTGTGGTGGCTTGTGATTGTAGTGACGATTGAGGAGTAGTAACGGATTTTGTGATTTATTGGTTATTAATATTTATAAACATGTAAAAATACTTCAATTCGATTATAGACGTATTACGTGTGAGACGGAAGGGTTAGGAACTTAAAGTTAATCTGGCAGAATATTTGTTGCTTCTTATAAATATAAGGTACATTTTGGATGGCCATTTATGGTTTAAGTATCAAATAATTATTCCGGTTATTGTTGATAATGTTTCCAAATAATTTCTGAATAATTACCTAATAAATTATCTTGTAATGTTATGCAATTGTTATGAACAGGCTCTATGTAATTTTCATAGTCAATATCATGTCATGTCTGTCTAATTCAAGTACTATCAATCATAATTTTTAACTATTTCAATCTCTTAACATTTTTCTCTTATTCGAAATCAATGGAAAGTGGTATATGGTATGGGAAACCTCGCATTTATGAGAATTTCTTTGGACAGTGTCTAAAATTACTTGAAATTTACTTAGTTATTTCTAAATATTTTTAGCAAAATATGAGTACTACATTTAGGTACTTAGTTAACCTAATATTAAATATTATGCAAATAAATACTTAAATATCGATATAATATCGACGTATTTAAAATAAAATAAAGGATACTTACATGTTTACGTTCTACGCGCAAGTAGTTGACGGTTTATATGAATCAAAAAAGATCCAATAATTAAGTTTCAATAATATTCAAAAAAGTGCAATGTACCTACATAATACTATCCATCAAGCCGTCCAAGGTAGTATTTTTTGCAAAAATATTATTAATGCCTATTTACGTGGCTTTTATTCTTAGAACTAAATGCAAAAAATATTTTTTTATCTGCAGCCGAACAATATTTTTATCTGTGAAATCAACCAATCACAGACTAGCAGATTTTTAGCGGGAAACTTAGGTTTTGCTAATGCTATCTACTTGTTTTTATAAAAATATTGAAAAATCGTAAAAATGGAAGTGTCGCATCTAACTTGCCGCTTATGTCTATCGGTGACCGATTTTAACGTGTCCCTATTCGGAAGTTATTGCCGTAAAACAAACATGCTAGACAAAATTCTCGTGTGCTTAAAACTAGTAATCGAAGAAACAGATCATTTGCACACGATTTGCTACAAATGCGCAGAAAGTATCGAGAGATTCTACGATTTTATTACGTTCGTGAAGAAAACGCAAACGAAGCTTTGTGACAATGAAAGATTTCAGCCAAAAAACTTCAAAGAGCCGCCGGCGGACATTAACCGGCGACACGTCACTTCGTACGTGAGAGAACAGGTATTTGACGCTGATTACACATTCTCCTTTCTCGAAATGTCCAATAACGACGAGAAAAAGGAAGCAAAGACATCGAGTCCGTTCTTTTCTTACTTCTCCCCACCGAATGTCGTGTTGAAATCGTCCGAGCCTCGAATATGGAAGACACCGCGTCCACGTACCGACGACATTCAGAAAACTGAACGGAAAAAACCTGATTTGCAAAGCAAAATAGAGAGGCCTCGCCAGCACTCTAGAGATTTATTCGAATCTCAATCTCAGGATGCTGAAGAGATAGAAACGAGGTGTCTAGATTGGAAATTAACCCCGGACGAGAACATAATGAGGAGAGTCCGACAAAAATGCTTCGGGCCCTCAGATTTCTAGTTTCAGCTAGATTTTGTATCTTTTCGTCATATTCAAAGATATAATATGTGTCTAGATTAGTCGATTTATGTGTCTAGTTAGTTCGGTTTTTAAACGTGTTACAGCGGGACTACCATAGACCTAAATAAATTTCTAGGGCGTAAATATCTAGTGTTCACTGGAATTGTGTTTATTTATTTTATTCTTTAGAATGTTTTAGGCCTTGACTTGCGCCTTTAAACCTTACTTTATTAATTCGCGGTCATTTTCTTACTGGATTTGTGAGCACTATAAACCACAAAAAATATTAAAACATTTTAAAATTATATCCGAGGCCGATTGTCAAGTTAGCCTTAAGTTCTCTCGTAGATTAGAATAGACTATTCTAGACATATATAATATCTTAGTGATACCTATAGAATGATTCCTTTTCCTTAATTCCGTAGAACAGGGTAATGTAATAGCTGATTTGTAAGTTTGAACTAGTATTGTACTGTAGAAACCTGTCTGATTTCTTTAATAGAGAACTCATAATGTGTGGTATGGTAAGACATTGGTAATGTCAAATATCGGTTGAGAGACGTTGCCAAAGGGGGCATAAGCGACGGAAGAGGGGGGGGGGCAGTTGCTACCCATTCCACGAGACTTAAAACGTCATTGTTCTATGCATTTCTAGTTTGGTGTCGCGTCTAAGGGGACAGCTGCCCCTCCCTACTCCCCCCAGAAATACAAAAAGTATCACGTTTCAACTGCATCCCCTAAATCAAGGGGTGGCAACCCCCATAAACCCCTTAGATATTTGATACTATCAATGTAGGTAGCGACGGACACATTTTTGTAAGCGAACTAAGTTATTTATTATAACTAATTCTATACTATATAATTTAATATTGTATTGTAGTTACTCACTCGTTGAGTGGTCAGTGTGGAATGAAATGAAACCGTGATTATTTATTAAATGTAATATTTATTGTATGAGTGTATTGGTGTATTGGAAATTCATGTTTGTTAATATTTACTGGGGTGTTTTGGGCTAATTTTCTGAATCTTGCTTTTATTGAACACATCGACCCTTACACAGACGAAGTAACAGTTTCGACTCGTAAATACTTTAACAATTAGTAGATAATGAAATAGATAATAATATATTTTATTTATCGTTCTTAATCATCAAATATATTGTATTTAACTTTTTTAAACACGCCAAAGTGTTCACCAGTCTCATAAACGTATAACATAAAATCTGTCAGCCTTTATTATATATATTTTAAGAGTCTAGACAGTTACTGCGTCCTTGTACTTACCAAAGGCCCCAGCTCCATTTAATTACTGTAAACCAACAGTTTATGTTCCTATCGACGTCGCCATTATTTTTCCGCGCACAAAACCACATATATTTATTTGTAAAACCGACCCGAATGTCGTTATAGCCGGTAATAATGAGACGTTTAGCTTTGCTACGGGTTTATATTAGCGTGTTTTTGGTTTTCAGTCGTTACATCAAAATGGACACCTCAATAAAATAATTGAAAAACTGTATGTTGTGTCTTACTTGTTCCTCTTTCCAAATAGTTGTACATTCCCAATGTGTAACACATTCAGACAGGTAGTAGATTCAGTGTAGTTCGATCGGAGAGGTACCATCGCCAAACCTATTTCGATCGTGAAGCAGTTCTTGCGTTTATGTGGAAAAATGTTATTACCGGCTCACTTATATAAGACGCGACCATCTTAGTCCTCGGGAGTAGCAATGCATCTGTGATCGACTCCTCTTCTATATGCAGTTGCTTACTTGCTTAGTTGTCTTGGGCAAGTCACCGCTTATTATCGGGTGGACTGCGTGCTCGTTTGCTACATCAGTCTTATAAACAATTGATACCTTTTCTACTTTGTTATTTGGTTCCTAAAATATATTTGTAAATTTAGCTCAATTATTATGCATACTGGTATGGATAATGTTTTATACTTAATATTTAATATAGTTAAAACATTGAACGCAATCTTAGAAAAAACGCAGCCGTCAATGAATAACACTATTCCACTCAGCATTCAGTCCTTGTTCTCTATTAGGAGTTAGCACAATATCTTGTCGATAACATACTATTGTCCTACAGAGGCCTGAGGTATGATGCTTTCCTAACGGTGTTATCCTTCACTGTAAAGTGACTTCACAGTTGCAATGTTTAAGCACATAATTTCAGAAAAATCAATGTGCCTTGAATTCGAATCTCAGGCCGTCGACTAAGAAGTCGAGTTTAATTCACTATTACGTTGAAAAGCGTTAAAACTAAATAAATAAAACACAACACAAACAGTTTATTCATGACTTTATTTTCATATCAATTCATACACATATTAGTCTACAGAAAATATCCCCTCGCTCACTATAGACACTTGTTTATTTATAAATCACATTCAACATTTTAAAAACTAAGTTATTTGCATTAATATATAAATTTTATTATTATGGCAGGCAACGTAACACATGAGAATGAAATAATACTACTGACAAGCCTTCTAAGACAAACTTAACAGCAAATTAGTTTACTAACAAAGTTTAAATGCGAAAAGACAAAGCCTAGTAATAAAATAAACTCCTAACATATAAGCCGTCGTATAGTGTTCACAGACGAGCACTTGTACATATTAGGAGTTTATTTCGTTCTATAACCGATTATCAGCATAGCATATTAGATTCGTCTGGAAACGATACAGCAAATTATACTATAACTTCCTTCAAACATTTGTTAGTAGAACCAAAATGGCTGCGGACAAACTTATAAAACGAATCGCTCTTTTTATAAATTTCGTTAAAATTATAACATCGAGATATACATATAATTTAAGCAATGGTCCCAAAACAATTTAATGAACAACTAATGATACTAATAAAAAATCATTTCTGTTGGTCACTAGCGTACTTTTTGATTTTCCTGTTATATATGCACGTTTTAAATGATGTTTCACAATGGACATATCTGTGGAGCCATTATCTTTCCGTCATTTTTGTAAATTGTAAGGTCCGGCCATATGATTTTAACATTTTCACTTACAAGATTTTTAAAACCAACATTTTTTTATAATGTTGAAGTAGCAAACGAGCATGCAGTCCACCTGATGGTAAGTGGCCATTGCCGCCCATGGACATCTGTAATCAACCCCAGATAAGTTCAGTCTTACCTGAGCTTGGCCACAGACACGTTGCCACTCCTGAGGACTAAGTTGAAACGCCTCGGATAATGTCTCCATTACCACACACTGCAGACGAAAACGCGGCAGCGCTTTAGAATGCCATTTTTGGACGGTAATGTGTGGCGGTAGTGTTTCTGAAGTCGGAACGTTTAAGATACCACTCTACTCCCAACGTGTCAAGGTCAAGCAATTTTCTAGACTTGAATTGATTTCATTATTAATCAATAACTTTCTTGGATTATTAATAGTAATTTCTTGATCTGATACATCGAACTAAAAACACATCACACAAATATATATAACCACATACAGCCGGATATTACGCTTAAAAATTGCACATTAACATCATGGCACCACAAACATGTCCAGTGTGCAACCTCCCTAACTCTTACACATGATAGCATTAAAAGAATTAGATACAAGTGATTTACAAAGATCATACAAAGTTACTTAGGCTAATCGGAAATATGTCGAAATTGTCCTACAAAGATATATTACGAAGTGTTAGAAAATTGTATGTACTGTTTCATACATCAGTTCCATGACTATCATACATAAAAGTCGGGATTTACACGGGCATAACTTTACCCTGTTCGACCACGCACAAGTTACTTTAAAAAAAAACAATTATAAATTAAAAATAACGAACCAATGAGTATTATTTGCGTACATGACTTATTCTAGTTTAGAAAGCAGAATATAATGCTACCAAATTTAGAAGACATACAAAACATACATAACTGAAAATAAAACGAAAATACAGCAATAATAAAGGTATCAATTCTATTCCAAAAGTCGTCTTCTCTAAAAGGAACGGAATATTGTTCAAATACATTGAAGTTGTAGAAAATTGAGGAATTTTCATATGAACAATTAATAGTAATTTGTTGAATATTTCATGTATTATTTTGTCATGGTTTTTAAGGTGTACACGAACTCTGATAAATTAGCCACTGCGGAAAAATATTTATATATTTTTAAAGTGTTAATTATAGTATATTTAATATTTCTTGTATACACTTAAACTTTAATTTTATTGTTACATTATAAAAATGTTTAAACAGCTTTTAGGAATTTATTGTAATGATATAACTGAGTTATATATTTTACTTATAAATCCTTGCATTATACAAGAATACATAAGTAAAAGATTGACGCATATGAATATTTTTACACTAAGTAAAATATTTCATTTATTTAAACACATTGTTTCTTTTGAACCAAGAAAAATAATTAATTTAAATCAATCATGCAAATATCTCATTTTAATCAAATACGACTTGAATTTAAAATGTAGTACATATTTTTTTTTAATTTTATTAACAGGCATATTTATAAATTAAAACCATCATTTCGCGTAATACTACATAAATCCTCGACCGGCGAGGATTACATTAAAGTTATTTTACGGATATACCAAATAGCAAACTAATTAAATGGTAAAAACGAACCCCAGATGTTTAATAATGATTGGAAGACTTATTTTGGTAAATACTAGATATGCCCCGCGGTTTCATTCGCTAGCGCATAAGAAAAACAAACAAACAGCGTGATGTTATATAGCTTATAGCCTTCCTCAATAAATGTATTATTCAACACAAAAATATTTTTTTAATCGAACCAGTAGTTTCTGAGATTAGCGCATTCAACCAAACAAACAAACTTCAGCTGAAGAGTTTGTTTGTGTTTGTTTGTTTGTTTGAATTATCTATACTAATATTATAAAGCTTATAATATTAGTATAGATAATTCGGCCCAATAAGTTATCCATTATATCGCACGATGAGAAAAAGGAATCTTATATATGTTCCTATTTTGGGACGCTTCTTCATGAAATAGTCAGGTTTTATTTCGCTAGACGATTGACTATTATTGGAAGTTTTAAGCATTTCGTTAAATATGCCAAAATTTTGAGTTCAGTCCCTTACATTGTCAATGTACCATAATATTACAACAGTAATCAATGTTCAACTCTTGGGCATCATCCCAGAAATGAGCAGTGAAGCCCTCGTGCTGCTTCAGTGAGGAACAGTAGTGTCATATCACATAACAAAATGTTATTTTTAGATAGATGACAAATGACGCATTGGAAAAACCGTTAAACTTTAAATATAAATAAAATTTTCTATAGTTATTATGTAGGAGGTATTTTTAACAATTGAAGATTATAAAATTTATATATTTTTCAGGGGGAAGGCTCTTAACACTATGGCACTTGGATTAACGTTCGGAATGTTAGAAATATTTATAAAGTAATCGTTAACGATCGTATCTTTTTCTAACAATTAAAATTCGTTCAAAGATCGAAGAGTTCGTAATAATTCGTGTCGGTAAATTAGAATCGAATGTAAAACATAATAAAAATTAAAACTAGTATATAAAATGTGTCCAGCCGTTATCATACTTAAATGGTTCAACAATCTTTAATCTTGTTGCAAAAATTCTAGTGAAATTTAAGCTCTATATAATGAATTAATATACATACAAGAACCGAAGTAACATTTTGCATGCAAAAACATTTTACACCATTTAGAAGATACCATTTTTGCCCACTCTTATTTTTTTTAAACTCGTAATTATGAAACAGATAGATGGCGCTGTCATCGCACACTTATATCAAACATTTGCTTTAATAACAAATACAAAAGCGACTGGAAACAGAAAAAAAGAAACATTATCTACAAAAAAACAAACAAAAACTAAGACTAAATAAATGTTCTAAAACTAATTAAAAATACAGCGTAGAGGTTAAAAAAAGCGCTAAAAGCGAACGCCTCGCGAAGCGGTTAGTTGTACAACTAATAGGATAAAATATTGCATTTCTAAGAAAAACTACTAAACATTAAAAAATATATCACAATACGACTCTAACGCCTAACGAAATCAAAATCGTTTACAAAATCACCGTCTATACGCATCACTAAACTTAAAATGAGATTAATAAAAATATAAACACTAACTCTCAACTAAGTTAATTAACCACGGAAGTTTAAAACGTTTCTAAAAAAATATTAATATAAATACTGCTTGCAATTTCGCTGTCTATCCAATGGTCGATGAAAAAAATTAAAAACACACTGTTTTAAATTATGCCTCTTAACAGTCTCGAGAGCTGCTTTTGATAAAACTTTTAGACACAGCAATGAACTGTTATCTTTCCGATTCAAACTTCCGTAGTTAATAAACTTGGTTGTTACTCATCACGTGACCAAGCGTGGACGCAATTCCGACATTTTTAACATTAATTTATAAAACACTAAATAGCCTTTCAACGCATCAACATTGTAATACTGGAAAATTAAACTTGACACCAAAAACCAAATACAGTCATTAGAGTAACTGGGTACGGTCCGACCGACGAGAAGAAGCTATATCAAAGAGATATTTTACACAAATGTGTACCTTGATACATTTTTAAGGGAGTTACCTTACTAGTATGTCTATCTAAAAATCGAATATACAAATATATTTTTGGACTAATGTTCACTATTATAACTGTGTCTTATGACGTCACAATGTTATAGCGCGCATGGGTTATATGGTTAAAATTCAAACAATATGAAAATTTTCTTTTATGTAGTTTTCTAAAGCCTAGTGCTGTTCTTATGGTGCCGCGGTTTGACATGCTAATAAAAGTGTTACAGTTTGCACAACGCCTAGAGGTAAATCTCCCTTTGAAAACAAAAAATCATCTACCCTCTTCCTTTCACGTATTTTAGGAAGAATTATTCATGTATTACCAATTTCAATACACTAAACGGTACACACAAGAGATTGTTTGCGATGTATATCGCTTCGCTACGTCAGTCGGACACGACCCTAACATGTATATTCTCGGGACGAGACTAAAGCTATACACAGTCTAGGGGAAGCTTATAGCGATATTTAATTTTATATATTTTTTATTTACTTTTTTAAATATTTATTATTTTATTACACAACACCGAACGACGAAAACATCACTCCAGACACACTTCCCCACGAAATCGCTACATGAAGTCGATGTGAACGAAAATATAGATATGACATTATAAAAGACATCACAGTATTTGCATTATGCTACACATACTACTTATATTATCGCGTCCTTATTGGTGTGCACTATTCGGAGTCTGCACTGTGCATCCGTCAACGAAGTTTCACATCTGTTCGAAAAAACACGAACAAAAATTATCCAACGAAAAACAATACAATCTGTTCCAAATACTCATACATATAGCTATAGCTGTATAAAGGCTTAGTTACTTTCTTAACCAGCTATTGCTTACGAGTTCGTACGTTTCAAATTTCAACCCGAATAGTGGAAAATATAAAAATCTTTCTGGGCGCATATGTTAAAAAAAAACAACCAGTTATATAAAATCCGTCGTTCCAACTAGACTCAGCGATTAGTCAATCGGAGAGCGAAGCGAGCCTTTTATATACAAATAAGTATAGATAGAGCTGGTCCAAAAAAGAAATTCTTCGTCAACGGATTTCATAAGTACAGAGAATCACTTCGAATTCAACCCTTTCCTACATCAAAATCATTACAGTCAAGTTGTGTAACTTTGATTTTCTAGTAACTTTAAATAAAACTGGTATTGGTATGGTATTCAATGGTATTCAATTATTTTTAAAATCGTTTAATCTTATTCATGATATTAAAGTTATCAAAAATTAAGGATTTTTGCTATCCAAAATAGTTTCGTTCAAAGATACCCCAAACTAAGGTAACTGAATACTCTCTAAAGTCCAATTTTCTCCCTTATCCCCAAATACTTGGAACTAACAGTCAAAATTTCGGTATAAAAGTGCACTTAATAATCCATTCTTTTATATTTTAAAAAATCTGCGAAAATCATTCAAAGTTACCCAACTTAATGTTAAGATTCATATTTATAAGATCTGAGTGTTTATTTATTTGTATATGTCACACACAATCATAGAAACGCGAGCGTATTAAGCGATATATTTACATTTGACAGTACATGAAGAAGTATTAAACTCGTAACTAACGTTGATTCCGTGGGGAATTACATCAGAAATGGTACACAGTACATAATTTATAGATTAAGAAGAATCCGTTTCACCAATTTATCGTTAAGTATCCAAATTGTACAATAGCATATATTAGATTAATAATTGTTTAAAAAAGGCATTAAAGCAATTGTTATTATTTATGTTATGAAAGTAGCAAAAATAACACTTTTTTAATATAAATTCGAAGTACGAGAAAAAACGAACATGCAATCCACCTGATGGTAAGTGGTTACTGCCGCCCATGGACTATTAGCAACTTCATATAGGACAAGGGTTCTATTTGAAGTCAATCACAGATGCGTTGCTACTCACGAGGACTAAAACGCTTGCCTTAAAATACACTATTATTTAGATAGTTGCATTGCTATCAAAAAGATTAAGCTTGTATGCCTCTAGTGCTGTATAAATGACATATCATGAAGAAATGTAAAGAGAATAAAAGAAAAAAATAAATTTCAAGACCAAATTGTAATGTAAAATGTAAGGAAACAAAGAAGAACAGATGACTAATATAAGTAATAAATATTTTCGATAAAATCTGTTCATATAGATATTTCAATAATATTAATAATATTACAATAAATTAATTTTAATTTTACAGTACAAAAAAATTATACTTGACGATAATTTGATGAAATCCACGCTACTTATACATTAACCTTATCCATACATAGGTCTAAGGGCATACGCAAATAATTGATGCAAGAAAGCACTAGCCTAACCCATTAGATTATACACCTTTTATTAAAAAACCTTTTTACAATTTCCAATCAAATCCCGAGAAAAATCGTGCAATACTGAATGATTTATTAAAAAAAATAGGATATTATTATATATTAGTGATTAGGTTACCAACATAAAAAAATGTTATTTCGTATTATTTTTTCGTTGTCTATATTTTCATATGAACGAAATGACCGACGCAGGAAATCGATTTTGTCATATCTCTAAAAATACGATTTTTTGTTATATACAACAAACAGTTTCGTGTATAAAATGTAATAGTTTTAAGTTTAATTTCAATATTAACTTATTTCGTAAATTCGTACATTACTAACCCATCTAATTTAATGACAACGACATTTTTTCCAAAGGTGCATTTTTGAGATACGACAAGATTGCTTTCTGGCGTCGATATGCTCTATTCAAATCTATACATTATGTTGCACCGGTAGCGTGGTGGACACGGGATATTATATAGACACTTACAGACGTATAAACCAAGTAATGAAGTGTACACGTATCTTTCAATTACTTCATATTTCTTTCAATACAAGGACTATCAGCGCAAACAACAGAGACGTAATATGCGCCGGCGCAGTGGCACGGTGCGTGATATCATTGTGAAACAGTGTGATGTGATACCGTGATACCAGTTCATTTATTTTTAGAGAAGGGTACAAATGCCTGCTGAATTAACGACAAGGCGTTATACATTTTTTTATAAAAAGCGGGTTTGTAGTCACTTGATGGTAAATGGCCTCTGCCGTCTGTGATCAGCCCCAGATAAGATAAATATGCTATTAAATAATTAAAATGTTATTACGTGTCTACCATGTACTGTGGTTATAGACCTGAATAGAACTTAAGACTTTAGTTACATGGTGTTAACTGGGCAACCAACTAATCGAAATTATAGTCATTACCACTGGTACCCTTAGTACGAGTTTGCTCAAAACGTTTGCGTTGACGTATTCTCCCATACAACATGAATCCATATATTATACGGGAAAAACATAAACAGTAAGAGAAGAAGAAGAAAACGTAATAAAGTCGATATATTATTTTGAACGAAAATGATGATCGTTTCGAACGTAACTCGTACTAATGGCACTGAAGACTTACGACGGTAGTTGTTTAGCGGCATAATCGTCCAGCCAGCGGACATAAGCCACGATTATTTATTATTTTACATAAACAAAAACTGCCTACTCTGCCGCAACCTGCAAGCACATGATAAGAGAATGTCAGCATAGATGGCGCTGTAATCGCCAGAGTCGTAGCAAAAATATTTGGATATTATGGCCTTTTAGGAAGTGTCCTAAATAATTCGTGTAATAATAATAGTAATACAATTTCAAGTTTATTTAACTGAAATACCCTAAAATTATTGTTCAAAATTACAAAAAATCGAATGTTTTATTTTGAAATTTGAATTTTCGCGCAGTCAATTTTTCACGCGAGCCGCCATTCTAATCCGTTCGTAATATTATTTTAACATTTGAGTAACGCATACACATAGCACAACGATTTTTTGTTAACTATCAAGTGACGTTACGCCATCAGAATGGTAAAAAGCGTTTTAGATATTTCTAAAACTATAGCATGTAATTTTAAAATTTTATTATAAAATTAATAATATATTGTTTTTGAATAGAAATCTAAATTAAATTTGTCCTTCGCTTAAAAAAATGTATTATAAAAACTATAAAATTTTGCATGGGTTTAAAAATGGCGCATAATAACATATTCTGTCTTTCACACTTTACTTTTGCGAAAGTAAATAATTTTCAAGTTTATTCCGGATACAGCATTTAGGTACCATCTCTTTTCATGTACTTGAAGGTTCCATGTTCACAGCCAAGCTGAGACTGCCTTAGCAACTAACTAATCCGTACTAATTTTAGCCTTTCACGACTAAACATTACTTTTAAATATGAAAATCGCTTCCGCTTATCAATTGTACGCGCTTAGCCAAATAGACCTATGCCTTAACGATTGATACGTGCAAAATTGTACTCATATATACTTGCTTAAACTACATATTACAAAATATTAGACAATGGCTTCAGAAATACATGAGAGTACATTTCACGCTTCAATCGTGATAAACACGCTTATGACATATGCAAAAGAAGAACACAGACTAAGGAAGTGATCAAAATATATAACCTTATTCATTGTTATCTCACTATCTTTCTATAGGTTCGTATTGAACACGCATTCACCTTTCATTGCAAGCACTACTCGCGATAGTTCGGAGGCGCGCGACATATGGCCGTCCCGCTCTAACGTACACGTGCGGCGTATGCCCGTCACGCTCTTACCTCTCGCCGGAGGAGGAGCTTGAGGCGCGGCCACGCCCCTTCTTCGACTTCTTATCGTCAGTCGTGTCCGGTTTCTCGGTGCTTTTTTCCATAACAACCGCCTGTTCGGGCTGCTTGCCTGGTACTTGCGGCTGTTGGGGTGCTTGATTGGAATTCTGTAAATATTAATTATATCAAAAACTAAATGTGAGAACGAAGTCTCTAGTTGTAATTGATGAAATGTACACAACATAAAACGTTATTAAAAAACGATGTTGGACATGTTTTACCTTCGTCAGGTTATTATTATTTAGCTGTTGAATTTTTTGTTGTAATTATAAAGCCTATGCCACTCTGACAACTGAAACTATTCCAATGATATGCCATAAAGTTACAGTGTTTCAAACCGTTTGGACTGTAAAACGTGTCAAAAAAATAACAAACATACAAAAACAGACATACATAAACACACATTCGGTAGTGTAAGAAAATATTGTAACTGACAATTTGTAAGTGCCCCCGTAGGCCTATGCAAAATAAAGACATTTAATTT
>DWNE01001033.1:0-23933 GCA_018249875.1 Cecropterus toxeus | reverse complement strand
CAGCTTCTAGTAATCTGAAAAATAAAAAAAAGATATATTTCTATTAATTCATTTAATTATTAATAAAAAAAATCGACGAAGAGGAACTGTTAGTCATTTCAATACTCGCTTTCAAAACAATTTAATGAACTCATTTTTAAAAAGCTTTATTATGCAGACTAATTTATGTGAAATAAAATATTTTTGAAAGTTCAACCCGAGCCCACGATTGGAAAGTTACTTTTACACAAGAGATCCATAATCTTTCTAAAAGTAATCCACCGTTTTAAGTAATAGATCGTGGTTTATGGTTTATCTATAATCACGTATGTTCAATTTCAATTTCGTTCCGTTTTGTTAATCGAACATGCCTCGGGTTTGTTCTGCTATGCTGAATTAACGTAGCGCTACACGGCATGTGCGGCATGTGGACGCGTCTTTATTCCATTATCCCGCTTATTATGACATTAGAGCAGTGGTTCCCAAAGTCAAATGGGCTGTACTCATCTAACAAAATCAATCGTGGGACCCACCTCTTGTTTTTCAATAAAAGTGGAAGTACTTATGTAGCAGACATATATGTTCTGTCATATACATACACCATTCTAGTTGGTAGTCTAATTCGTTCAAAAAGTAAGATCGACATTTATGTTTTTATTCAGTAGATGTTCAATATGAGTTAAAGTTTCTTATTCGCGGGCATTACGTTCCGCCCATATGCCACGAATACTAAAACCGCGAATGGCTTGCATTACTCAACAAAAGCTGACGCACTATCAGAAAGTGTGGAATCTCTTAATTTGTACCAACTGCAACCACGAATAAAGAAATGTTTGGCTCCGAATATAAGATTTATGGTCACAATTTTTTACCCGCAAATACTGAAAATGCGAATGCGGAAACCTTGTGAGGAGTTTTGACTGTATTCAGTTTCTTCGTCGAAGGAACCGACCCACTGGTAGGTCGCGATCCATAGTTTGGAAAACGCTGCATTAGAGAATAACGGGGTTTTCTGCGCATTTCATTCTTACAAACACTTTTATATCTTGGCAATAACGTGTTGTACTGCCTGTTATTGTTTTGGTTATTAAGATAAAATAACGGTTACAATTTTGTTTTAAGTTTAAATTTACCAAGACCTAACAAGACTAATGGTTTGTAATTGCTTTTTACGTAAAGAATATTACGAGTAAATTTTTTGCCGTCCATATCCAGAAAAGTGTTAAGAACATCTGCATTAAAGGGGTACTAATCCTAATCGAAGTACTACTCAGGGATACTTACGGCTGGAGCGATAACATTGTTCTAAATAGGTACTAGTAGCTACTATTTATTTTTATTTGAAAGCTTTCTATTTAGCCTTACAAACGCTTCTAACTGCTTCCACAACGTAGGAACAGACATACCACACAGAGACGAGATACTGCGGCTTTAATTAGCGCTGTTATATAGGCCATGGGTTTAACCTAGATTCCACCATTGATACCGACAGCTCGTTTGCCGAGGTATTTGTGAAACCATGAGCTGTCATTTTTATCAAATAGCGGTTTTATGAAACGGTTAAGTGCCCGCTCTTTACTGATGCAGAGTAAGTAATAAAGGATGAAATTGCAAAGATAAAAGACATTAAAACACAGGTAGATAAAGAACCTAATTGCCGATTATGAAATATAACAGCGTTTTATTGTATGGGTATTATAATTATATTGTATTGGTGAACAAACTATCTAAGGACTCAATATACACCGTATCAATTTAATTAGCATCACATGTTATATCTACATATTTCATGAAAATAGGTTTTAATATAAAGTAATATTCAATTGTATTCATCGTTTTCGTAGTTTATTTATTTCTTTAGGAATATGCATGTCTGGTATAGAATTTAGGATATGTAGAATAACAAGGTACATAAGTACTACTAATCGAAAAGTACACGGGTTTGTTTTAGTTTAATATTTTAAAAACAAAGCCGTTTAGTAAGATAAATTATAATATAAGTGTGAAAAGGTGCGCGAAAATTTGCAAACTTTACAGGAAAGATAAAGCATGATTTGTCGGTGTTAACGTCTGAGTCTGGAAAGGTTCAACGCAAACGCTAGGTAATAGATGAGTTTGTTAGCCCGACTTTGTGACCTGATTTTCAAAAATCACCATATTTTTCCACAAACAAATGAAATTGTATTAGCCGTTTTCGTAATGGAGCCATTAAAATGTACGTTAAATGTTTTTCAGTAGCTTAAACGAACGATCATAGGTTAATTGGTGTTTTGTAACCGAATGCTTTAAAATAATTAGAACTTATATAAGTTTAGATTACGTTTTTAAATACTAAATGGTATTCCAAATTAAAAACAGACGCTACTTTCATTTAAAAATAAATAAAACCTGTTTTTTCATAATACGATAAACAGGCTATCGTTATTCGTGTTTTAGTGTACTACTTTCATTAACAGTATCTAGTATTATAATAATAAGTATAATAGGACATATACGTACGTTGTAAATTATTTATATTACTTGTAACATTTGCCAGGTGGTAGAACCAATGTAGTTCGACCGGGGAAGTACCATCGACACACAGCAAAGCAGTTCTTGCGTTTCGGTGGAAAGGTGTGGTTGCCGGCTCACTTTTATATGAGGCGACCATCTCAGTCCTCAGGGGTAGCAACGTATCTGTGACAGACTTCATTTAGAACCCCTGTTCTATATGAAGTTGCTTACAAATGTCCCTGGGCGGCAGTAACCACTTACCATCAGATGGGCTGCTTGCTCGTTTGCTTCTTTATATTTATTAAAATACTAATAATAATAATTTAGAACAACTGGAATAGACTTCGGTAGGAAAGGGAACCAATAGATTCTCAGGTAATTCGAGTCACCAAGGGCTTACATACGTATATATTATTTGTACGTTATGGGTATTCGATGGGACAGGTACGTAATCTCATGCCATGGGTTTCGACACGTCGGTTAGATTGTACCTTGTTCCTTATTTTTTACGAAGGCTGAGGAAGAGGAGATTAGGTTGGAGTAGAGACGGTTATTAGCGAGTGGAAGATGCAATGTTAATGGGTGATTATTTAATACGTGAGGTTACTTTAGCGATTTCCCAACAGTATCGTACGTAACTGTACTTAGCATTTAATACCACGCAAACAATACGTGGTATTAAATGCTAAGATTGGTGAATTCACGATTCGCGTGGCGGAGCGGTCACCATTGCGGTTTCAATCCCAGGTCAGCCAGACATCTAAATGTATTGTGTATTTGACTTTGTGTGTCCATGATACCCGCGACACGTATAAAGGTTAAAGCGTTTAATTTAGGTCACATTAGTTAAATTCAGCTCGATTCCATCCTTCCCTAAACGTCTCATATAATTAGTGGATGTCGCCTTATCGGTCTGTCGCACTGTTAACACACTTACGAGGGCACAGAGGTGAGGTAGAGGAGCAAGCGGCGGTATTCTGACGCGGAGAGCATGTGGAAGTTGTTGTTGTCGGGGAAGGTGATGAGCGGGCGGTGGTCGCGCGCCAGGCCGCCCGTCGCCAGCGCGTACTGCGGCAGCAGCAGCTCCCCGACGTTCCGCCCTTCGTCATTTTCGCTTCCGCACCCGTCGCATTCCGCTTCTGGAAATTTAAAGCGATTTTGGAACTAAACATCAGTTCTTGAAATAGACGATTGTAAGACAAGTAACTTATCTTATTCCAAATTAATAAGAGTTGATCAAATATAAAATAATAATAAAGTAATATTTCAGATAAACTTACAAAATAAAGAAAGTGTATAAGTACAAACACGAAATAACTACCTAACATGCCCACTAACTTCATCAATTATTAATTTCTATTACCAGATTTTAAACGGAAAGCGCTAAACAACAAAGGGCAAAATAAAGTTTTGGTAACATGAGGAGTTACAAGCTAAATAAAGAAAGATAATGTAAGTTGTACAAATACAATATTACTTAAACGGCCTACTAACTTAAAGAACGTATTAGACAATGTAAAATTCGCTTCTATTTTCAGAGACGAAACTGAAAGCGCTATTAAACGGCAGCTAATCTCTACACCGAGACGAGTGATGTGATGCGGCTGCCTATAGACATCCATGAATGTAGAGCCAGTAGAGGTGAAATATGCAGACTTGAATGGAATGTCTATGATGCCGAACAATTATTCGGGAAATTGGAACACGGCAATGCAGGCACCAGAGTATAGCTACATATAAATGCTGCACGTTTAACAGCCAGTTAAATAGCCGGCCGCCTTCAAACTAACGAAATATAGGCCTAATGGCGCTCCCGTTAAATTCCTTTATTGGCAATTTTGGAAATGCAAATTCTTTTTTCAAATGTCTTTTTAAAAATGTAATAGGTTATATGAGTTAAAACAGTAGTATTGATACATGTTACATGTATCTCGTAATTTATATTGCTAAATAAAGAGCAGAGATAAATACCTAAGGTGTGCCTAGAGGATACACTGGAAGAACGTCTTTTATTTGGGTAATTCCTAAATTTTATATAACACATGCCATTTTAAGAATGCAATACTCATTGCATTCTAAAATGGCTATAATTCCAATACTTCTTGCACGTTCTCTATACCGTAACATGTATAAAAACAACTTATATGAAAACAAGACTCACTTAGAATTAAACTATTTTAACAAGTAATAGTCATAATTTTATCCGAAATAGTAGAAAAATATAATTTAATTAACAATACTTTACGGTGAGGGAAAACATCGTGAGGAAACCTGCACATCTGAGAGTTCTCAAATGTGTGTGAAGTCTACCAATTCAGCGCGGTGGACTATGGCCTAAAACTCTAAGAGAAGACCCGTGCCCAGCAGTGGGACAATAATAGGTTGACACCCACAGGAAAAATATATTCTTATCTTATAAGAAAACTTCCAAACCCAGTGGTAATAAGTAATAGCTTTTCACAACGACAATGATAGCATGACAGGAATTAATTGGGTTAAGTCCCTCTTGGGAAAGTCGTAAAAAGAAATCCTCGCAGTCACCAATATATCAAACGATTTAACGACTATGTTTCATGGGATTGAAATGGTAAAAATTGGGAAACTGCCGTTGAAATGTAAGCACATGTACAGATTATGTGTGAAGTATAAATACAATGTACATTGGTCTGACAAAACGTTACTTTTTATTCATCTACGACAATAATACATATACTGTACAGAAAACAGTGCAGGCAGGTTTGTCTATACATCTTATAATATTGTTTGTATATTCACGACAGATTTTTTTAAATTAATTAATTTAATGACATTGTTTTATTTCTTAACAATTCTAAGCTCGTACACACTAATTTGCACGAAACTGAAACATTACAACCCGCTCTTTTAATTTCTTTGTCATTCTCTATGTTCACGAGCTAATCTTGAAATAACTGAAGTCTGAAGAAATTAGCGCGCTCGAAAGCTCTTAACTATAAAATGTTTTAATTCGTGAAAAAAAAGTAAAAATATCTATAATCCTTAGGTTGTTACAAGAGAATGAAAAGGTTTCGTTATTGATTTTAGTGACAGTGAATGCTTCATAAAATTTGAATCTAAAATGAAATTCTATCGTGTACCTACACAAGCTCTGGAGGAGCACTCGGCACCTGCATAACGAGTTGACTCTTCCAATGCTTTTCTAGTTTTATTCATTTTGTTTTATCGTTAAACTCTTTTGAATTTACTTTCGTCCGTACTTCACACTTTACAAAGCTATGCTAAGCTTAAAGTTCGAACATAGCGGTAGTAAGTGTCAGGTGCATACTGCATATGAAATTCAAGTATATTTACGCTATTGTATTTATATAATACTTTATATATAACCAGCTCTACTCTTCTATAGTAAATTTACAGAATCAAAAAATTCGAAACACAAGACCGATGCGTTATTTTGTTTGTACATATAACATTAAAAATGTTGTTTTTTTTAAAGGAACAAGCTATATTTATAAAATAATGAGTTACACTATACCTACCAGCAACGAAGTATGTGTCAAGAAAAAAGGTTGCTAATATTATTAGCTCAATTGTTTTCGTTTCACTGCCAGCGCAATATTTTATAAAATGTACCACACTTTATGAATCTTCCTTCAAATTCAAGACAAAATTTATACCATATATAGCAAATATATGATATGAAATAAATACATACCAGATATAGCGAAACAAATATATTTCCTCCTTAATATTTCCAACAGGAGCAGGCATCAAATTCCTTGTTTCAAATTACAGCAATTTAACATCGGGATTAAAAAAAGCGTTATCAGATGTTCGTGGTTACAAAAAGGCAAATCGCGTGCTCCTTTTACATTAATCAGCTACAAAACTCACAACGCACACGGAACAAATTAGTAGGTTAGGCTCTAATCGCATATTCCTGTCCCGTCGGAAAAACGTGTTGGAACACCCAGTTACTATTAGCCTGAATGGAAATCTTATTACGCAGACATTACCATTCCGGAGCGAGCTTTGTTATCTCTACATTTTTATGTTTGTTGAATGTTCCATCTGTTGTTTTATGACAGTGATTTTTCATTTTCTTACAAATTATAGCTTATTTAGTTTAAATTATATTACAAAGCTGAATTTTGCAAGATTGGTTAATCTGGAGATCTGCTAGATTGGTTTTGATAATTCGAATACTGTTAAAAATATGATTTATTTGCTAACTAGTGTTTTAATTTTATAGTCATCATAGCAATCCAGTATAAGGTATAAAAGAGTAGAAAATTATTTATAATACATGAAATATTAACTTGACATGATTCGTAGCTACCATCTCCATTCTGGTTAAAACAAATACTGATATATACTGTAAATAAAATAAATACTATAAATAAATATATGTTTATATTTAATTAATAATATTTTTTTTAATTCAAGAAAATTCTGTTTTATTTTAAATTATTAAATTGTTTTCCTGCAGACTGTACAAAATTTTGCAGCAAACAATAGAATTTCTGTATATACTTATAATCGCCCCCCTTTGCCCAAAGAAAAATATTAAATTAAATCAATGAGCAAAAAGGGACCGCTGTCCCTTTTTCGAACGGTCCCTATTGACCAACGACTCGATCAATCATAGATTGCTGATATTTGAATGCCTAAGTGTTACCACAGTTTTCAAACAATCACACAAGAGTCTTTAACACTGCTGTTATTAAGTACAAACATGCAGGTATTGTAGTGGTGCCTTCTGAGTTGAACGAAGGTCCTACGACCTGCAAAACCTACCATTTTTAAACACTTTATAAATAGTAAGCGGACATAAATAGCCTTGTGGCACAGTAGGAGCCAGAAGACTAACATAAGATATTAAATATGTGATTCAAAAGAAAACAATACAATATTTAATACTATTTCATTGCTATCTAGTCGCCTATGTGCTTTTAGAATGTTGTAAACGTCATGTATAAAAGATCCGCCTAATAATAAGGATACATATCTCTTCTGCCTCTGATGCCCATGGATAGGGATGGTAATGGATATCTGGCATATCACTAATTGATATACATCACTGATTTTGTTAATGTTATGTGTATATTACAAATAATTAAATAAAACCTGTATGGATACTGCTGGAGCAGTGGAATCAAAAGGACTAAATTGGTAGCAAGGTATTATGATTTTAATTCCTTCAATAAACTGATAATGTACATACCTTAATACATAAGTGTTATTATCTTGCAACAGGTTGTAGTCCCGAGTTTCTCTAGCTCTGGAGTGGTACTGATACTGAAGGATGTCATTTATATTGCGCTCCACAAACTGTATAGAGGTCTGGAATAATAATAACATATGAAAATTTCATTGCACAATGATAATATAATATATAACAAATATAAACATGGATTTGTTTTATATAAGGGTTTACATTTCCATGTAATAGAGTCAGTTAAATGAATTAAATTTTAATGACCTACATATATCAAATTTATTTTATGACAATATGTGTAAATTATCTTGCAGGAAACTACTCAAGGCAAGCAATATATTACTGCACCGAAGTAATTAAAGCTTCATCAGCTGCTCTGTAAGGTCCGAGAAAGATAAGTAGATTTCAAAATGTTTGAGTTTGGATTTATCCATTTTCATCTATGCTAAGAATGGGCTCTACACCCTGTGAATCTTCTCTTATATTTGCCGATGGCTGACTATGACTACTACAAGTCTATAGTATTTTACTACTAAACCAACAAGACATAAACTTACTGTAAAGTTTTTAATATTCATATCCAGCTCCTCAACTTCCTTGGCGTACTTCTCCCACATGTCATATCTGATGACGGACAGGTACAGGTTGACTAGTTTCCCGGCGAAACGTGAGAATTGATTGTCGATGCACACGGCGTAGTAGCCGCCGCTGCTCGTCTGATCCGCGTACTCCGCGCTCTGTCGCCACTCGTACGGGTGCACTATCTGCCCGTTAGGGTGCCGCACCGCAAACCCACACATGCCATCACCGCCTTTCAATACCTAAAAGAAATGAAAGTGACAGGTGTACATTGGAACTCAGAAAATGTTATTAAATATCGGTTAAACACACACGAAACACGTAAAAGAGTTGAGGTAAAGTAACTCAAATTATTCTCCATATGTTTTATTACCTAAAGCGAGCTAATTACCTGGTAGCTGGCGTAAAATGTGGCGCCCGGTTGGACGTATTGGAAATAACAATCTTCTTTGCCGGCATCGATATGAACTTTGTAGTCCATAGTCACAGCGGGCAGATTCTCGTACCATGGTGCCTCTGACGTCGAGGAAGCGTCGCCGACGAGTGATAAAATTGTAAATAATAACGATAACACAGTAAACATATGCCACGTCCGTTGAGCCATCTTTAGTTGTTTTAGAAAACTGACATTGTGACACTGACGTTGACGTGTCCGGAATCCGGAAGATCGTAGACGCCAAAGTGAAAGTTAATTTGTAACGTCTTAAAACCAAACAATAAGATGATTTGAATATTGTATAAAAAAACTTTTAATTCTCAACCATCCTTACGATCCTTAAAGTAATAAGTGTACAAGCACTTATTACTTTAAGGATCGTAAATACAGTAGATCGTAAGTAAATAATTTAATAATACAATATCACCTATTAATCACCAAAGGTAGTACTGGAATCGGAATGCAAGCTAGTAGTAGTAAATAAGCTTTACTTCCAATTAGTGATGTGACTCGAGTAGGATTTTGTAACTCGAGTCACTCGAGCAATTCTGCTACCTCACTCGAGTCCTACTCGAGTCACTCGAGTGAAAAATCTTACTTGAATTTTGACGACCAAAAAAAAACGGGAATATCTAAAATGACATTTACTGACAACAGAATCAAATCGATGCGACTAGTTCACTCGGTAACTGACTCGAGTGATATTTTTTTTCACTCGAGTAACGAGTGTGTCTAATCCACTCGAGTGACTCGAGTAAAAACATGACTCGAGTCGCATCACTACTTCCAATGTCAAAATCAGCTGCGACTGCGACCATACTGCGACGTCTACGGCTGAAAGTTTCGTGACATAACCTGAAAATTTAATAAATATTCTCGCGAAAATTATAATTTATGACTTAAAAATATACTAAATATAATGAGAGCTAGGTATTTGACTATATTTTCATATATCGGTACCAAGTTTAGGTTCGTATACAAATGGTTAGAATTTAAAAAATATAATCTCGCCTCTTGTTTACTTTAAGCAAGGTTGTTTTTCGTAAACAGGTCATCCGAAAAGCTGTGGCTTAAAGATGGAAGTACCTTACCTGACCCGGAGAGTGTGCAGGGGATGATGGAGATTGGACTAACAAAGCAAAATCCAAAACATTTCCCTATGGTGCATTTATCGAGCCGGTAAATAATCATTTTTTATACAAATTACGTTATTTACCAATTTACTATCTTTGATTAGGGTTTCGTACCCAAACGGTAATAACGGAACTTTATTACTAAGACTCTACTGTCCGTCTGTCTGTCACTAGGCTGTATCTCATGAATTGTGATACTTGACAGGTGCATTATGCACTGGTAATATATTCCTTTTTCTTTTTTTTATTAATATGAAGTAGCAAACGAGCAAGCAGCCCACCCGATGGTAAGTGGTGACTGCCGCCCATAGACATCTGTAAGCAAATTCATATAAAACAGGGGTTCTATATGAAGTCGACCACAGATGCGTTGCTACTACCAAGGACTGAGATGGTCGCCTCATACAAAAGTGAACCGGCAACCACACCCTTCCACTGAAAAGCAAGAACTGATTCACGCTAGAAATAGGTGTGGTGGTAGTTCTTCCTCCGTCAAACTACATTGGTACTTCCACCTGGCAATTACTGTTAATGCTATAACAATAAACACTAAAAGTAGAATAAAATAAATATTAAAAAGGGAGTTCCCACACAACAAAAGCAATTTTTTTGGTGTCTTTTTCTTACCCAGATAATGGTAATTTCTATTCTTTTTGATCCTCTCCATGTCTATACAAACACTTATAGCTCTTGTTTTTGCCATGATCTTTAAAAACAATATATAGAAACTCCCCATCTGCTTACTATATAACATATTCTAAGTTGATATTTGCAACATTACCACAATCTATTTAGTCAACATGAACAATTAGGATATTTTTTTTACTATCACAGTGAATCTCCTTTCACTGTTTTACAATCATGTAAATCCTCTTCAGTTTCAATTTATTCTTTACAGTACAGATGGGGGAGTCCATGCCTTGAATTCCAGTGCACATTTTGATCTGGAGCCTGCAGGCCGCCGAAAGTACTATCCTGAAAGAATTGCGTATGAGCTCAACTCATTTTTTTGGAAAACAGATACTCCAATACTGATAAAGCGTTGTATTAGGGTTCCAGATGACTTTAATGCCAGATTTCATGCTCTATCCAGAACATATCTATATAGGTGAGTTGACTATATTATGCTAGTCTTACAAATATATTTGTAATTGCGTTGATTGCTTGAAACTTAGCTGAATTGTTTGTAGATAAACTATATTACCATATAACACTTTTTATGAGGTGAAGTCTTAGTCAAAGACATAATAATATTATAGAGTTTGTCATATTTTTTGTGTTCGCTACGCTAGAAATAGTTGTGGCGGTGGTACCCCCTTGGTCGAACTACACTGGTTCTACCACCTGGTAAGTCAGCATGATAAGTCCAACCTTTCAATGCATTAAAACAAAGAAACCGCAAAACACGTGTCTCTAAATATTGGTAATGTTATGTAAGTAAGTAAGGTGTAAAATTATTTTAAATAATGAATAAAATCACGAATAAATTATTCGAATTCATTTGAGATACGAATAAATTATTCGCGAATAATTTAAATGCGATTAAAATTTTATTCGACTTGCCCAACTCTGCATACAACAAATGTGATTTATAGGCATTTTTTATAAACAATGGTATGAAATCCTTCATACGCGAGTCTGACCTTTTAGGACAATTTCTTTGCTTTTTTCAATAAAAACAATGTTTTAGATTAGCTATTCTTAAAGAAGACGTGAAACTCCCAGAATACACCAGCATACCACAAATAATACCAATAGAAGAGTTCGACCGGTGCCACTTTTTACGGTAAGCTGCAATACTGCATAAATAAGGTGCATAACTGTTGAACACAATCCCACGGGACAACGTTTCTACGCCAAACGGCAGATATATGTAGATTTGACTAAGACGTACATTTCTGTTGCTGCGGGCTTCCGCGTCGGTAGCCAAAACACCAACTTGATAAATGAAGATGGGTGGTGTCAGTATGTCAACGCATGTAGTAACTCCCATGAGATATCTCCCATTCCAAGGAATCAATATACAAGCTATTAGACCTCCGTCATCACATACAGAACACTGTATTAATTAACTTTTATTTTTAATAACATTTACCCTTTATTTCCAGATGTTCAAATTTCAATATAGAAAAATTTAAAGAAGGCGCTAAGCAGTTCGTAGGCTACCACGATTTCACGACTTTTAAGAAGTTCGACAAGTTGCACCAAAACAAGCAGAACCGTCGAACTATCTACTGCTTTGACGTGCGACCTGGCCGGTCCATGCTGTCCAGCTACTCGGAGAATAAACGGGACAGTCTGTTTGATTACTGGGACATAGAAATCAAGGCAAAGTCATTTGTGCATAATCAGGTATCCAACTTATAGTATAGACTTATAGTAGACATAAATACCTCTCGGCCTCCTAAGCTTCGACCCAGGATCCCTAATGTAAATGGTTATCACTGCTCCCTATATATATATATATATATATATATATATATCTCTATTTTTTTTGTATTTATCCATTCGTACTGTTTATTGGAATTTCATTTTATACGATTTCACCATCCGTAATATGTTATTGGTCGCGATAATATCGAATTGTATAACTATTATACATCGTATTCCAGATTCGTCGCATGATAGGAACGCTTATCTCAGTGGCTATCGGTAAACTCCCGGCAGAGGAAATCAAGGTGATGCTACAAATTCCATCCAAACACTCTTGGCACTCGTTCATACAGAACTGCCCTCCGCACGGCCTCTACCTCTGCAACGTGGAGTATGACCCCAAGGATTTGATATACGAAGATACTAATAGTGAAGTGTATGTAAATACAAACTGCAAAAAGGACAACGATAGTGAGTGACAATGAGTTTTCTCAGTGAACTAAAGAAACAAAAGCACAAACTGAAAGAGACAGAAACAGTGGTGACTCGGGTGGACGGAAAGAAATACGTAGAGGGTAACGAAAGTGTGTGTGTAGAACCAAATACGTACGGGTTCGTAGTCGATACGAAACCGGACGACGTTCCCGTATTAATTGTAAGCCATCTGTACATAGGTTCGCAAGATTGCGCTGTTGAGAAAGTTTTAAAAGAGTACAACATTAAACATGTACTCAGTTTAGGCGTGGACATGAGTGTTCAAGTAAATCATAAGTTTGTACAAATGTTGGATTTACCAGAAACATGTATTAAACCGATTTTATCGGAATGCTTACAATTCATACGAAATGCTGTAGAAACGGAAGAAAATGTGTTGGTACATTGCAACGCAGGTGTGTCTCGAACTTCGATGGTTGCTATAGCATATTTGATGCATTACGAATGTATGTCATATGAAGATGCCCACAGTTTAGTTAAAGCTAAGAGACCCGCAATACAGCCCAATGCCGGATTCACTAAGCAATTGAAAATAATGAATCCTGGGGAAATTATTTAACAATAAACTCACAGTCAGAAGCAACCTAGTGCTGAACAATGGGCGCACTAACGCGTCGGGGGCACTCGGCTACAGAAATATGCAATTTGTATAAAAACTGCATACCGCTTTAGTATTAAAAACGCACGTCGCGTCGCGTTAGCGGCAGTGAATATGTAATAAATTTATGACGTGAAAGCATCATAAATTTATTACACGCACTTCATAATCCATATTAGGGCTCTCTGTAATTGTTATTTATTTAGATCATATTAGCACCAGGGTCGAAGATAGAATCCGCTGAGTGCTAGATCGATACTCTGATACCTCCCAGCCTCCACGCCATGCAGGTGCTTCGGCATCTTTAGTCCCGTTATGATTTGAAAAGTAACATAGTAAAATAGTGTACATGTACATCATTTCAATATAATCTGAAGGTTTCATATTCATCATTTAAACAACATTGTTGATTTGAAAAAAGAAAGTCCCATTACGTCACTGATTTCATATTTAACCACTCTTAAATCAAAATTTAACCTCAAAAAAGCTTATATTCAGACTATTATATTAGGCATTGCATATTTTGTTTTATAAAATAAGAGTAAAACATTATATTTTCAAACATAACTTTATTCTAATAAATAAAATTAAGTACAAGCGCCAATATTCTGTGCAGTAGTAATGGACCGCTTTATGCAATAACGAGTAATAAGTAATATATGCTTATACAATACTATGAACACTTGGAAGCGCTTCGGCGGCCGCAAGCTACCATCACTATTATATTGTAGCACCGCTTCATAAGTACGACATAACACTTATTTGAAATAACCTAGAAATAAGTTATTTCTAGGTTTATCGAAATAGCAAGCAACATTTTTTGATGTCATAAACTTGACCTGTGAGGCCAAGTTGCCTTTTTTCGTATAGTTTTTACAGATGGGCGTTGGAGGACAATCAAACCTCAGGTTAAGTTAAATGTAAGGCAAGATAATGGAACTCGATTTTAATGCCATGTAAAAAACAAGTTGTGTCAAAAAAGGAAATATATAAACTAAAAGGGCAAATCTACTAAGTTTGTGATTGCCTTCTCAGTTGAGGTCGTTTTTTTACACGATCCGGTAATAGTGTAAAAATTGTAATGAGCATTTGTATTTGCACCCATAAGCCTACAAAAAATAAAGACATTTCATTTCATTACAATCCAGTTACATAAATATATATAAATTGCTAATGATACAAAAGATTAATTGTTGTTACTAAAAGTATCCGTACTTAAAACATAATTTGTTTAAATTGTCAAATTGCAAATTTACTTACTAAATCGAGTAAAACTGGGTGAAATGGAATTAAATATATTACCAATGATTTTAATATGTTGCTTGCTAATTCGAAATAGCCTAGTAATATGTGAATACAGTTTTGTTATTGGATGGTTTCAAGTTTATATATTAATCACTTACATGTTCTAAATATAAAATATTTTACATTTCATGAGCAAAATGTCTCTGTAACCTCTTTTTAACATGAAGTCTTTTTTATTATATATTATTAATAATTGATTTATTTTTAATATTATAATATCATATTCATATTGTATACTGTTTTATTTTCGAACGTAAGGGGTACGAACGATATGCGGTTGTAAATTTCTAATATTTTTTTCGTCAAAATGATTTAAAAACTGCATATCGTAGGTACCCGTTACATACTAAAATGTATCAATTCCGCGATAATATTATTCTAAAAACCGTTTAACTGACTGGCATTTGAAACAAACTGGGAATTTGTATTTACTTCATATATAAGTCAAAATGACAAAAACAAGGTAGGATCTTCTTTTAAATAACGGTGGGTATACACTACATCAGATCCTAAGGGAGAGATATTTTGCTCATTTTGTTAATCAAAAACGAATAACACGTTCTGTTTAAACATCAAAACTTTGAATAGGTTTTAAGTATATTACCATATTTAAATATAATTTTTTGTCATTTGTGTTTTCTTGGCTTTACATTAAAGATACGAAGATTTATAAAGATGGAAGCATTTTAAAATTTAGTCGTGTCCCCCCATTGGGTACATGTCTATTGAATGTATTGGAGCATTTAAAATACTCTAGTAACAATTAATATGATTAGTCGGTATTAAATGGAGTGGGCACAAGGTAAAAATGGTTTCATTCATTTGCGTTTTCACTACGGTGTGAATAAACTTAGTAGAAATTCATTAACAAAAATTTTGAAAATCCAAGAGTAAATGATTTCCTTAATTCTGACCGACCGAAAATGGTTTTTCAACCGAAACAAACTTCGGCTTCTGAAGTACACAGTGAGCCTTGCGTATAAATTTATGAAATTGCTCAGGGCTTAATTTTGTAAAGTTTTTTTAACTAAATTTTGTATAATATTGTATTATAATGCATACTTTTTTCAATACAGATGGTACATTTCATGGTACAGAGTTATTAAAATATGTTACAATAAATGACATGATAACATTATAATTTTATTTATTTCGATACCTTTTTCAATATTAATTTCCTCTTTTAGATATTTGCATTTTTTTATTATAATTCCTTACAAAATTTCATATTTATTTTTCGTTTCAATCACAAGACATATAGTTATATACATCTCTAATATTTAATAACATTTTCTTTTTATACAAAATAGAACCTTTCTAGTCTTTTATACGAAATATTGAAACAACAATACAAAATTAGATAAGTTATCACTTGCTAAGTTATCATTATAAAAGCATCGGCAGTAGACATACATTTTATTTGAAACAATAATTAAATATTTTATCACACAAATATGAGCAGTATTAATTAATAAATAAAATACAACCGTTTTATTTTGAGACCGAAATAATTTCATTAAGACTTCCCATTTCTCTTGGCTATTACCAAAATAATCGGAATGTTAATGTTAAATCACAAAATCATTTAAATTATATTCTACAAAGTCAAAGATCACATACAAAGTCAGTAGCTCAAAACACCATAATTGATAAAACATAAAAGGAAAAACGAATTAAGAGAAAATCGAAATTAATAATGCATGAAACATATTTTTATTTCTATTTTTATTCTATCGCATTTGAAATTATTTCCACTTCTAGTACGTAGAAGTAGCAGAAAACACGCCGGCAAAGCACGCACTCATGATGACACAAGTAGTTTCATGCATGCATTTCTACATTTCTTATTCTTATGTCTTATACCAATTTATTATTGGTCATATATTTTGTACATATGTTAGAAACTTAGTTAAACTCATGGCTATAGGTGAATATTAAAAATCCACAAAAATCTTTAAAAACCCTCATAGTTTTAGTTAAAATAATGAAAATACAAACACAAAAATAGTGTTAATAAATGTGAGTAGAAAACATGTTATAAGAACAAATTGTTAAAAACACTCGAGTTTATGTCAAGTTGATTACAAAAATCCACCCATTCGTGATAACACGTCCCTAATTTATTCGCATCACAAGACCGACATCTCTACTCCAGCTATGTTCATACCAGCGTTCAGGGGGCAGTCTTCTACCTTCGAACCTATATCTTTTCCTCCTATATACAAATATAAATGTACACTTATATCGACTTATTAAAAATACACGAGTATTTATAAACCTAACATTTATATACATATATGCAACATTAAAATTATTAAAAAAAACTTTTATATCAATAATTGTATAAATTTCATTGTACTTTAAGTCCAAAAGCTATGCGCACCCAATACAATCATCAGAACACCAAAATTGACGTTAGTTTAGTGTCTTTTGTAATTGTTTATGCAAGATTAAGTACTGTATAGATGTAAATAAGTCACAATAAATATATATAAACGACTTACGTGATAGGTCGAAAATGTCTCAAAACTTCACAACTTAATATTACTTATCACAACGTAACAAAAGGCACTTGCTTGATAATAATAATAAAAAATAAGTAAAAAATGTATAAAGAAAAATTAAGTACACCAAAAATAACTACTCCAAGGATATATCCTTATAAATCGTGAATCAGCTAAAATTTTGAAAATCCTTTCACATTTTTTTTTAAAACGGTTCGAAATTTCAAAAGCGATAATGGTTATTGTATCTAACACAGCTTAAAAAGAGCAAATGGAACGTTATCTATAATACAGTTTTTCGGCGAATAATCTACGCATTAGAAAGAATTAGGCTAACATCTATTTTTTTCTATCTTATATTGATTCTCTCATGTATTTTTAAGAGTTCCTCTTAATATTAAAATATGCATCGTTAAATATGCGTCACGTACATTTCAAGTTAGAATTAACAAAGAAATAATGTAATCATATTTCTTTGTCAATTCTGTGGCCTAATTTTTTTGCCCGCTTAATCCATTTATATTTTATTTATCAATTATCAGTAACCGATATGTCTTAAGTTTTGACACAATAGTTTTCTAATTTATCAGATGGACAAAAAAATTATAAATTTTATTTTTCACTGTGTTTATTGTTGCAATATTAAAGATTAGAGAAAGTTTGAGATGACAATGAATGATTTAATTTGACTTAGGTAAAGGAATACGACTGATCGTCTGTCACGCTTACTCGTTACAAGTATAGATTGTTTCACACACATCCCTCACACTAATCCTAGCACTAGCACACTTACAACAAAAACGAACCGTCTATACCGTGTTTTCCTATTAGATAATTCTTCAAAGATATGTGCTTCAATATGCTACATTATTTTTGAAATCCCGATATATCATCTAATGTGGAACATTTGCGTGTTAGGTTCAATATAGAATACGACTTGTATGCAGTAATAATTAAGCTTATGTAGTAGGAGTTAGGTTGATGCAAATGTTCTATATGTGTAGCTATAAATGTTAGTATGACAGTTTTCATGATACAAAATAATATGAATATATTATTGGCCGCCACTGATATATTTCTTGACCTTCGTCGCTGACCTGACGTCTAATAGACGTGTGTCTACAAAATTTGGAACGCACTGCACCATGTTACTTCATCGCTTAGCTAAGAATATTTATTAAAAAAAAAACATTTTTATAAGCTTAATTATAAATGTTCACTTCTCTATTAGTGTATATAAACATTAATATAGAATGTTAGCAAGACAAAGCAGTAACTTATACGCGGCTAAATGCACCTTAAACGAAGGCTTACGAGTATTTTGTGGCAAGTTATCGAACGAGTTTACAACAGATGTAGTAAATAGTATACAACAAGAACAAAAAAAAACTTCGCTTATATACATCTACTTCTGTTATTCATATGAAAAACATTTCTGTCTTTTGAAGCTCAAATGGTGTAGCGCCTGTCCATTCATATATAAGATAATAAAAATAGAAATATATAAAAATCAATAAAAAAATTTGGCTTGTAAATTGGTTATTATCAGTATTCTATGCAAATATTATATGTTCTTTATCAATATGTTTGTCCAAAGAAATAAGCTGTATGTTCCGTTTTTATTCAAAAGCGACACAATTATTTATGTATATTCTGTACTTTGAAATTAAGAGTGCAGGAGTGACTTGAGCGGAAGTTCATTTTTTTTATAATATAGTTTATTACTAATATCGAGCGTAAACTGGAATTTTCTCATAATTATGAATTCGACAGATCTTCTGTAGCTTGCGGACTAAAATCTGAGGTCAATCCAACCGTTGTCAGAATGACTAAGTCAGTCCGAGTTCACGTTGCACTGAATCCTGACTAAAATATTTTTTTAAGTAAGTTATTGTTCATATAACCTAACTGATGTAGATAATTTGCAGTTAGCTTCTCTTGCTTTATTCTGGCAGACTATTAGGTCTGTAAAATAATACCTGCATTGCGTAAATAATTACCAAGACTTTTGATTTGTCCGACTAAATTTGTAGATTTTGTTAAACCTAGATGACAGTTTCAGTTAAAAATTCACTACTTTCGGCATCCTTCTTCTCTCTTCGGCTTCATTATCCCCAAAAGCTTTTAAGCGTCAACCCACGGGGAAGGCATACTATTAAATCTCTAAACCTTTAGACCGACCTTATAATATCCCGTTATCCTTGAAAGCCCTTAAGCGTCAGTCCACGGACAAGCAGACTGTTTTAGATTTGTTTTGGTTCAACCGACTTTCAAGTTCCTACCTACAAGGATAAATTTCAGTAATTGTCACATCAGAATAGTCGAATCGACCTTCTAATAGTCAGTTGTCCTCAAAAGCTCTTAAGCGTCAACCCGCGTGCAGGCAGACTGTTGGCCTTAGCGGGCGCGTCGCGAGCCTGCGAGTGTGCCACGGCGATGCTGAGGCACTGCACCCACTGCTCCGCGTTCTTGCCGTCCTTGGGCTTGAGGATCAGCGTCTGGTCGCCCGTGAAGATCTCGAACGCCTTTGGAATGTTGCGCGCGCCGCGTGATACTTTCACTGAGCGGATCTGGTTTATGTCTATGCTTTCGCCACCGCTCTGGAACAAATGTAAATATGTGAAGGTATTTTTATTTTCCTTAACATAAATAACATTGTAACTCAAGATACGACAATTAGTAAAATTCCTGTAATCTTTTAAGAAACCGAAAAGCATGAGCAGCATATTTCTAAGGTTTCAACATGACAGCTAGGTAGTTTATTTTTGCTGCAGGTGTACATCTATCTTTGAAGATTAAGTTAGAAGCCTCGGATAAGTATGTTGTCTTTACCACACCTTTTAATTCAAAACACAGCAACGTTCAGGACTACTATATACCGCAGTTGTTCTATTAAGGGTTTGTAAAATGTAAGGTACTGCAAAATATGTCTGTTATAACGATAAGACTGCATAGTTTCAGGTGTTTTTGATTGCAGTATAAAAGAAAAATCGAGTAGGGAGAGTAACTCACGGATCCCTTGCAGGAGAGATGCGCGCCGGACAGCGTGAAGTACCTCGTCCGCCAGCGCCGGAACAGCCTCCAGCGGCCCTTCTTCTCCTTGAGCTGGCCCTCGATGACGGGCTGTCCGTCGGCGGCCAGGAAGCCCACGGCCCGCTCGGGGTGGTTGCAGAGGAAGCAGCCCCACGTGGCGCGCGTGCGCGGCAGCTGCTCGCCGCACGTCACCTCGAACACGTCGAAGAAGCCCGCCGCGCGAAGCTCGTTCAGAAGCATCTCCTGCTCCTGCGCACGGAAAGCTCGGCTCATAGTCGAATACCAAATATGTGCCATTCAGTCAATGGAATCATTGAATGGTTATTTCTTTGGTTGACATATTGTGATGGATATATGAGTTTATTTTGGACAATGATGAATAATAATTTACGGATAGAATCAACTTATAAATATTCATGTTTATAAGCTTAAATGTATTTAATTCTATTTAGACCTAATTTTAAAGTCTACGGAGACAAAACCGCAGGTATTCTACGCACTAGTTCTTTTATAGATGTCGTATGAATAATCTATGACTTTAAATTTATTTATTTTTGCATAATGACGACCGTTGAATTAAAGCTATGAAAAATATCGTAAATCTCTTTTATTTCATTTTATTCTGAATCGTATCAACACAACAAAGATTGCTTCAAAATAGTAGATGATCGACCGTAGATCACTTACCTTAAGATTCGGGAATGCACTGGTAACGAGCGTGAGGAAGGTCTTGTTCTCGCACTTGAGTATATCCCAGCAGTGCTTGAGCGAGGCGACGGTGGGGTCCCGCGAGGAGAGCGCGGCGGCGTGGCGGGCCTGCAGCGCCAGGAACATGAGGTGGATCCACACGCGCGGCGCGCGCGTGCGCAGCGAGAACGCCGCGCGCGCGTACAGGCAGTGCGCGCCGCGCCGCCCGCACGCGAACACCAGCCGCGCTTGCTTCTTGCTGCGACGCTCTGAGGGGGGACACCATCGCGAGTGTTGTTACAGAGGAACGTAAACACCAGCCCACCGCCACGCCTGTTTCATGCGATAATTAAAGCCGAGACACTGCACCTACACGCACGCAGGCACGCGTGCACCATACCCAGGAATGCGCGCGCACTTACACACGAATATTTGACAAAAACCATCCATACACATAGTGCCATGGATGTTACAACAGGGAAACGTGCGAATGAATCACGCTTGCTTCTTACTGCGGTGCTCTGGTGTAACTACACGCAACCTCTATGCCATCCCCGCCAATTTTATTTAGACATCAAAATACTCGCATACATAGAAGGTACGCACGCACACATTTACCACGGGCAACATTGCTATAAACTACAGGCAGTACTGTCGTATGTGTAGATATCAATTGAAATTATGTATTTAAAAACGATTATTTTCAATAAATAAATGATAAATAATTAATTTTATATAACAATATTCCCAAAAACTTACCCTCAATAGTACACTTGGCTGGCGGCGGTATCCTCAACGACACGTTGTCCATGTACGCCTTGATCTTATCCAGATGCTTCTCGCAAAAGTGCTGCACCGTGTCCCGCATAGGGTACGGCTCGAACACGCTGATCCGGTGGTTCGAATTCGAGTTGTTGTTCGAACTCGAATTATTCGAGTTGGAACTCGAGTTGATCATGGTAACGCTCGTGTTATTCGCGCGTCGTGACGTCACCGTCACCGGTCCTGATATGGAGATAGGGTTGGGGCTGACCGCAATAGGGCCCGACCCGCAGGTTTGGGTTACTATCGGCCCACTGCTGGGTGTGGAGGTGATGATTGAGACCTGCCCGAGCGCGGTGTTGGAGTGTTGGATGGAGACCGCTGTGATCGGCGCGAGGGCGTCCGTGGACTTGCCCGTTGTTAGCGGGTTCACGGATATTGACTGGGCTTGTAGAGGCGACGGTCCGGAGATTATGGTAGGTCCAGAGTTCTATAAAGAGACAGTAGAAGAAAAGAATAATAAATTATACAGTTACAAAATATAAATGAAATATAATAAATGAAAATAGTATGGTCACTTGATTTGTAGCATTTAAATAATGTTTATGATCGACGATCCACGTGGCGGTGCGGTCACCATATCGGTCTGACACACAGTGAGTTCCGAGTTCGTCGTTTTTGTGTGTGTTGATGACACCCATGACACGGGAGAAAATCTTAGTGTGGGGCCATGAGTGTGGAAAGCGTTTTAAGCGTTTCAAACTTTAAAGAGTGACTTTTGACTCATAAATTCTCAATGTACTTCAGTGATACAGGTAATTGTGACCTACATGGCGCTATCTAAATATCCGTTAACTACGGTTACCACATAACATGAGATCGCGAGGCGCAAGTTGTACAGTTTTAGGGCGCAGTACGTACGGTGGAGGTGGAGGGCCCGATGAGGATGTTGTGGTGGTGGTGGCGCGCGGCGGGGCGCGGCGCCGCCGCCGCGGGCGCCTTCGCCGCCGCCTTGCCGCTCGCCACTGCACAAATATTATTGGATTTTAAAGAAAATTTCCTTCGAAATATGTCATATAAACGCACTGATGCTCACAATTTTAAATAAATATACATAGATGTGTTTTTTTAATACTATTTAATTTTTTTAGGGACTAAATATTAAATCACAATAAGAACTTACGTAGGTAACAACTGTTCAAAGTAAATATTTGCACCTTTTAATTAGTTCAGTGCCCTTAGGACGAACTTATTACATTCCCCAAAATAATCATTACCCACCACTGCAATGTACATTACAAATTATGGCCAAAAACAAAAAGGTAATCGTGCAATGTATGGGCGATAACGTAAAAAATGATCGTTTTGAGGAATTATAATAAACTCATTATAAGGATACATCATCATACATTTTGAAATTACTTATCTTGTAAAAAAAATATTATGAAATGTATGATGAGTAAAAGAAAATTATAGTTACCTGTAGCGGTAGCATTTGAGTTTGGCTGAGAGTTAATTTGCTGAGAAGAGGATAGACGTGTCATGCTTTTGTGCAATCCTCCCACTGAACCACCTGGAAATTAATAACATGTTCTATTGATCAATTATCAAATAATCAAGACCTACCAATAAAGTTGATACATCTTGAATCAATTTACACACAGAAATATACAATAAAAAACATATCACATAAAAAATCCTCTTTTTTGAAGTCGGTTAAAAAGTCATATTACATAAAACAAATACTACTTTAAAAAAATTAAGCAATCGTTGAACTTACCAGCAACATTGAGCCTAGTCATGCTCCGATGTGAATTCGGTCCTGGATGTAATCTCCCGGTACTCCTCGAGTCCCCCAACTTGGCTCGCCTCGTGTACCCTGTGACCGGGGCCACGGGGCCGGCGGGAGTCGTTGACCCCCCGGGGGTCGGAGGTACCGTCGGTACCGCTGGGCTGACCGGGCTAGTGGGGGTCACTGGCGTTGTGTTGGGACCACCGAGCTTCACTATAGTGACGCCGCCCGACGTTCTGTTCACTTCGCCGTGCGTAGATTTTGGACGATTGCTGAAATATTTGAGAAATGTATTTTAATATTTAAATTACACAATGCGGTAGAGACAGCACGATTTTATGAGAATAAGAAATATTTAGGATACGATTTATGTTTTGTCAAAGGTTAGCTACAGATGTATTTCTATTCCTGAGCAATATATCTGTAGCGCATTATTTAAGTGTGCCTAGTAGTGTGTCTTGTGTGTATATATATATATATATACTAGCTGAACCCGCGGTTTCACCCGCGTTTAAAAAAAAAGTAATGTGACATACATAAAACCGAACGTTTTTCGACTCAAGCAACGAC
>DWNE01001032.1:0-23941 GCA_018249875.1 Cecropterus toxeus | reverse complement strand
CTACTGGTTCAAATAGAAAAAATATTTTTGTGTTGAATAGTTAATTTATCGAGGAAGGCTTTAGGCTATATGACATGACGCTATGACTAAGAAGAGTGGTGCAGCAACAAAAAAATGTTGCAAAAAAGGGAAAATATTTATATTTTTGAGAGCTTTCCTTGCGTGCGCGGGTGAAACTGCGTGGCTACCAACCAGTATTGATGCTATTTGATTTATATAACCAACTAGCTGTTAGTTGGTTATATAAATCAAATAGCATCAATACTGGAAAATATTGTCTTACACAGAATTCATACGTATTTTAAATACTAGCTTTTTCCTGTGACTACGCTAGTTTAGGCACTATACCACGGATTAAAGTATCCTATAAGTTAATTCCGGTCATAAAGTATCTTTGAGCCGATTTTTAGCGAAATCCGACTTGAAGTTTTTGCGTGAAAGAGTAAAAAACACTTATAATATTAGTAAGATTAGCAATTACTGATAATGTGAACGTAAATGTTATACGTGGTAGTGAAAATTTTAGAACTATCTTCCATACGAATTTAATTTTTCTTTTCCATCTATCAGCCTTTTTAGGTCCTAGACATAAATCTCACATTAGGGATGTGAATCTTTGCTAATAGTCACCGCGCTGGCAAGCGTGATGATGACCGTAGTACATAAAGGAAGACGCTGCTGCCATCTCTTGGAAGTTGTTCCTTAGTCTTCTATAACATCCATGGAAAAAATTGAAAATATAGTGCTTTATAAGACCGACATCGTATAGCAATTTTCCTCTTACTTTAATATTGGGAGGTAGTTCGATTTTCATATTGTATTACAAGCCAAACTCTCGTAAAGTTCCATCGTTGGTATATTTGTAAAAGAAACTTCGATACAAGTTACATTGGCTACTGCAGTCATCGCAAATGATATTAGCTTCTATGCTCATAGTTATACAGGCGAACCTCGCTTGAGCCGTGCTACCGTGAGATACCGTAATGCATGAGCTAATCAAACCAACTCAATAATGTACGGACTTGGTTAACGTTTTTAGACTTCGTTAAAGTAAATTTTGTTTTAGTTATTTTTCCTTTGGAGCGAAGTACACTGAGTAACTTCCAGCATAAATTGTTTAAAGGTTCTATTTTTGGGTCCACTAGCTTTTTTTATCCCGGATAAACGAAATGTCGAAGAGTTCTACTATACAGTTGGTATCACCAACATTTATTTCTGATTTCTCTCGTACAATATCCTCTTAGATAGGGAAATTCAACATGGGGAGGCTCGGCTTTGGATCTAAGATATATCGCAGAATTTTCGAAGTTATATTCTATCAATGACCACGAAAAAACTTCGTGAGAAAGCTTAATTCATCTATCTCATGCTTCCTATTATATTTAATCAGCTTATGTGGTACAGCCGTTAATACGTCGACTGTCGAAACAAAACAGAACCTTCCTCAGACCTTCCTTCCTGCTTATTAACAACTATTTTCAGACACCGTTGATCTTACTTAATCCTTAAGTTGTGACAACAATTCTGTAACTAACTAAGATGGAATTTTATTTCTTTTTGAAATTGATATTTTTTTAGATTGACTTAACAAACAAGTAGTCCATCTACTGGTAAGTGGTCACCGCCGCTAATAGGCATCTGTGACAAACTCCATATATAAAAAGGACTCTACCTGACGTCAGCATATGCTTCTTTCCAAAACTATAATCGCCTTACATAAATGTTACCTGCTAAATACACCCAGCCATCAAAGCTTAAGAACGCTAAAAAGAAGTGTGCCAGTGATCCCATGCCAGTTGAATCATGAATAAGTATATGCAAACATACTCGATGAATACTTCAACTTCATATGTTTTACATAAAGTAAGTTATAATAAGCTAATGCAATGTTAATGCAGGACTAATCAAACGAACTCAATAATGCACGGACGTGGAGTTGTTTTTCGAAACTCGAGCACATTTTGTTTCAGTTCTGTTTCACTTTGGCTGCGGATAATGGAAGTTGCTCTGTTTTATTTTGTAACATATTTCCGAAGGCCGCGGGCAGTACGTTGAAACTATTCGAATATTCTAGAGGGTAGTTCGAAATGTACGTTTTTTCATTGTTTCTACAATGGAGCTTTATTGTTTGGTTAATATACGGCTCGGAGGACCAGGTGAGTTTGATTTTTGCTTCTACATTTCCACTGTCAAATCTAATTATTTGAAATAATGCCATAATTCATTGCGTAATTCTGAGGAAATTAAGTTTCTTTGTTTTGCAAATATACGTAGTAATCAACATAAATATTATAATTCTGTGAATGATTCCTATTATTTTGCTACCTCTACATATATTATAATGAGGTGAAGCGCTTCATGTAGCTTTCTAGCTTCATAAGCTTTAAGCCGGAGTGTCGTCATGGTCAAAAAACCACCATACCGGTATACAGTGCAGAGGATTCTGGGTTTAATTTCAACGTTGGATGTATACCATAGAATATAGAATATAAATTTCTTACTTGGTTCTGTCTCAATTATCTCATTATAACCACATTAGGTTAGTGCATCATCGTCTCTAAATGTCATTTTAGTTCTTTACCTGCAAATATATTTATTTAAACCTCTTTCTAAAAAAAAAATCAAATCTAACGATTTTTCCACCGATGCCTGGAGAGATCAAAATCATTTACCGTGCCGTTTTTACCGATCTCCTACAAACAAGCAGTCAAAACTTTTATAACCAAATTTTTACCCTTAATTGGTAACACTTATGGCCTATTCTATACACTTCTATATTCTAAGACATTCGGTCGCCGCAGGCAGACCGTTGAAACTGCTCTAATATTCCAGAGGGTAGTTTAAAACGTTCGTTTTTCAACGTCAATGTCCGGAGTTATAACGATGTTTGGTTAATATCCGGCTCGAAGGACCAGGTTAATTTAAATTAATTTTGTACTTGAAGGGAAACTGAATTTTATGTAATAAAAATATGAAGCCCTGCTGAAAGCTTTTTGAATTATTACTTAGTTACTTTGAATCTTAGGTATTCTGGAAGAAAAGTGTCTTAGAATTTAATTTAAGTTACTGTTTTTTGTTTAATTCAGAGTTGACAGATTTAATGAAAGAGAATAAATATTGCCCCAAGATTTGGTTGTCTCAAAATTAATAAATTTACGACCAGTAAATTAAATTCAGTATCTTTGATTTGATTCAATTTCAAACACACAAACAAACAGACAGACAAAAATTCCAAAAATTGAGAGTAATTTCTATTCTTATATATTTGCAGTCCTCCAAATCTTTAACAAAACTTTGAATTTTATTATATATACCGAATTTGATACAGAGACCGAACTTAAATAACTTCAATAGTTAACAGTAAGAGCTTTTAATAGTAGAATTAGCCACTCGAAACATTTAATACCATAGTAAGCTTAAAAAAAATCGGTTTTAAAAAATATTTGCTGAGTGCAGCGAGCACGGAATCCATTAGTCCAGTCTGCTTGCGATGACCGCTTAAGGGCGTTCAATAGGGTTTTTTACCAAAGGATTTTTATACCTAAAAACGATTTACTTAAAACGAACTCACATATTTGCAGTTGAAACGTAACGTTTCATGTTTGATTTAATTGATTTTTTGCTTATTTTACGACTATTTTACTCTAATATTACCCATGTTAAAGGACAACGGAAAAAGGTCGGAAGACCTCTGATTTTTTTTAACCTCTATTCTAAGAGAGGAGTCTGAAATGACCCATATTGTAGTAATAGTAAAAAAAAACATCACTCCCCCTCCCTCTTTCGTCTATTTCCAGGCGCCTTTTTAAAAAATGATATTATCCTATGATATCATCCTATGATATATCCTATGTCACTTTGCAAACTGTGACGATTCTAATGATATTTTATACATGTTATACATCATAATCCGTCAAGCCGTTTGGGCTGTAGCGCGTGCCAAAGAAATGGACATACATACATAAGCTGAAAAAACATTACCCTTCTTTTGACGCAGTCGGGTAAAAAAGAAACAAATTATTTAGGTTATTTTAAATCCGCTGACAATTCCAGAGATTACGGTCAAACAATCCCTTTAGCTCTATAATATTAGTATAGATTACCAAGTTAATACACAATAAACGCAGCTTGTTCGATATGTATCATGCACAAAACACATTACACATAAATCTTGAACTGCTAACAATGTTGCACAAAACATGTTCCAACTCAGATATTACGAGGATAAAACTAGAATACACTGGGCGTCTGAACCCACATACAATAAATACCTAACTGCAAATGTCAGAATACTTGAATTTCAGAAAAAAAAAAATTTGCCCTTTTTTGCCAATCGGGTTTATCCCAAAATATAAAACCCTACCACTCAGCTACAAAGTAAATTCCACATGCTCTCTTTCATTCCGAGAAGAAATCCGTGCCTAGCAGTGGAATAATAATGGGTTGACAACAACGAAATTCCACATAGTTTTTAGAAGATTATAAGAAAACCTTAAGACTCCATCCATCCATCCCTTGACAGTCCACTGCTAGACATAGGCCTCCTCTAATCTGCATCATTAGGACTGATCTTGAGCTATCTAAATCCAGCAGTTGCTGCAGTCTTCTTCATCTATTAGTTCACCTGGTTGGGGCCTACTTAGAGCTGAAAGCTGGAACGCATTTTTTTATTAGATGAAGTAGCAATCGAGCATGTGATGATAAGTGATTACTGCCGCCCATGGACATGGCAACTTCATATAGAACAGCAGTTCCATCTAAATCGATCACTGACGCGTTGCTTCTTCCGAGGATTAAAGTCGCCTCAAATATAAGTAAGCCGGCAACCACACCCCAACACTGAAACGCAAGAACTGTTTCACGCTAGCAATAGAGATGGCGGTAGCACCTCCCTGGTCCAAACTACACTGGTTCTACTTGTCAAAAATAAAGCAAACTCATATTTAAATATATATATAACATATTATTATCTATTCCTTTCCTCCCGGAAGTTCTGTTTGACATTTGCGTGTTGCAAATGTCAAACAGAACTTCCAAACATGTTAGTTGAGGTAAAGGCACCAAAAATCGAATAGTCCAAATGTAGCGAACAGAGGATTTGTTTCTGTAGTGAACTACAAAAAGTCGCTGTTACGTTTTCCCGTTGGACAAGGCCGGCTTTGCGAAGCTTGCAGTCGCTTGTTCCTACCAACAACGATAAACGAGAAACAATATTTTATTAGAATTGAAGAAATAAAAAAAATAAAAGTAGTTTTCAAGCATACTTTAAATTAAACTTATTTAATAACAATAAGCTATTTGTGACTTTCTGATAGCTATATCGATTTTCTATGCAGTGTAAGGGCTGAATCAAGGGATTCAACCTTTACTCTGTATAGATGGATATATACTCTGCATGGATCAAAGAGAAAACTTAATTTGTATGTATGAATCCTTATTCATACATACAAATTAAGTTTTCTCCTTGATCCTTATTCATGCATACGAATTAAATTTTCTCTTTTGAGTTCTCTTTATTATTTACTTTCTGTGTGTCAATGGCATTTATGATATAGATAACCAAAATACTTTGAAAATGCTCATTAAAATCGACCAACCTAATTTTTTTCGTCAGTTTCTAACACATTAAAAAATACATATTTAAGAATAGCACAACCACATGGTTTAAATCAGTGGAATGATTTGATACAATTATGAACAATAGCCAAGTGAAGAAGAAATTCATCGCTAATAGTTCTCTATAGTGCAAGGGGTCATACCATAAGCTCGTTAGGGTTGGCATCGCCGGAAAATGTAAAACGTATTGACAGTTTGAATTTTTTACATGTACATTTGAATTACAATTTGAAAATAGGAATATAATATTTTACACCCAAGTATGGCAAAATTTCGAAGTTCGAAAAAAGTTCTAAGTCTTATTACATACAGGTATGTAAAAAGTATAAGTTTTGCTGCGTGTGCACTTATGAAATTTACACATGATTAAAAAAAATGTCAAGAATAATTATTGTTGGAGGTCGTCTGGTAATACAAAAACACGCTTTCTGCACTTATAGCCCCACACTAGGATTTTCTCCTGTCTCGTGGGTGCCATGGACACACAAAGACAAATACTCAAACAACCAGGGAATCGAATCCAGGGCCCACTGCGCGTCAGACCGGTAAGGTGACCGCTCCGCCACGCCGGTCGTCAAAATAAATTTGTACTTTTTACTAAAATGTAACAAAATCTGACTGATGTGATTCTTCTTCGAGTTCCTCATTTGTTGAATTATCCTATTCAAATGTTACTAATATTAGAAATGCGAACGTTTGTGACGTATTTGTGTTTTTTACTCTACACGCAAAAACTGCTTGTCAGATTTCGCTGGAATTTGGCACACAAATATATGTTGTAAATTAATACATAGGATACAATTCCGTGTTAAACATAACCAAAGCGAGCACAGCCGCGAGAATAAATTAGTAGACCTTATGTTTTGAAATACGGTTACTAATAATCAAATGAATATAAACAAATAATTATTTAAATGAATATATAGTCAGTATATTTATCATTATATTATATATACAATTTGCTAATAAATCGAGCAATTTCTCCGTGAAAGATCAAAAACTGACCCCCAGTCATTAAACAAGGGACGATGGCTAAGAGGTCCATTGAAATAATGACATAAAATAAAATCACAGATAAACCAAAAACCGGTCAAGAGTGACTCGCGCCGATTATAACTGTTCCGTATAATGATAATATTAATTTGTTTTGACATCACAATATTATTTGAATCCCAGAAAAAATGGATATCTATACAAATATAAATATAAATATCTGTTTGTAATATCAAAATAACAGCCTTTTACAGAATTTATATAAAATATATAAAGAAAAAAAAACAATAAAAGTTTTATCTATCTGACTATCTACTCGTCTGTTTGTTTTGGAAAATCTCTATAACTGCTGGAACGATTATACAGGAATTTCACTGACAGATAGCATAAGTTATAAGGCGTATCATAGACAACTTTTTTTTTAGAAAATGTGTAGTGTTCCGTGCGAAAAATTAAAATCCCTAATGGACGCATGCTCCACGCTCATACAGCAGCCGTCGCCAGTGCTAATGTCCGTTGCTTTATGTCCACCTTTAAAAATTGACAAAAAAAAAAACATTTTTTAAATGAGGGTGAAACCACGGGGCACAGCTAGCATGACATACAAACGTAACAATTATTACTAATTATTTCATCCATCAGCCATAAGTGGTCCACTACTGGTATCCACTGCACCTGGCATGCGTGTTGGTGTTAGCAGTGACTATTGTGATGTTACACAAATTTCCTGCAGACATTTCCTGGATTTTATTCCATAGTCGCCTCCTACGCCATAACCAGGAAAAAAGAGAAGTGCTATTCTGAGAAAGACCGATGCCTTAATATACGACTATTAGATTACATTTAGTTATATTTGGTTTTTGCAACATTTTTTTTTAATATCTACGTTCCACTGTTTTATTATGCTAGGGTTCCTGTTTTATTAGTTACGTTGTTTTTATTAGTGTTGCTGTAATACTATTTCATGGTTCAAGAGAGAAAAAACGGTTTTCCCAATTTGACTACAGAACACTAAAAGTGTATAGTGAATCGGCTATTTTCCGTTGAATGGGCCACTTTGCTCGGTTTTTAAAATTGCATACTCCTCTCAATGGCCCTCTGCATTTCATTCCCTCCATTCTGCTTGTTACGTTTTAAATTCGCTGGTAATTATATCTCCGCTGTGTTGCTGTGTGTCTGTATTATGTATAATCTGTAATATTTTATAATTTAAATGAGCTGTTTGTTTATTGCTACATTTTGAATATCATTTTTGGGTATAGCAAATAGTTACTCCATTTAAAGTACTGTAATTAATAGCTGAATCACTATTGTTCTACAAGGGAGGTACAGCCACAGCTTTATCTAGAAAAGTAGTAAAGTGTAGTAAAGTAATTCTTGCGTTTTGATGAAAGGTTGTAGTTGTACTTATAAGTAGGAGAAGATATGAGACGACTATCTCATATCTTGATATCTTGATATCTCATATCTTGTCGTCAAGAGCAGCAAATCATCTATGATAAATTGCAGATAGAGCCCCTGTTATATATAAAGTTGCTGCCAGACGTCCATGACAAGCATACTAAACAAGTCATATATTATGTCACTGTCTGTCACTATACTGCTCATTTGCTACTTCATGGTTATAAAGAATGTCACATGAATTAACATCTCGATGCAGTACAATGTCTATATAAAGTTAAAGTATAGCACGATTAAAGTTTATTTGTAATGAGAGTATCCCTAATACACAATTGATCCTCCACACGCGGAAGAGCGGTGCCATTAGCGCTGTGGACGTTTCAATTGGACATTTTACGCAAAGTCAGCTTTCGATATTTTAAATCGATCTTACAGTAAAACATTGCTTTTTATAATATTGACATGGCAAACAAGCATGCAGCCGACCTGATGGTAAGTAGCTTCTGCCGTCCATGGACATGTGTAGTGAATCCCAGATAAGATAAGTTTTATCTAGATTTGGCGACAGATGAGTTGGTACGCCTGAGGACTAAGATGGAACGCATCGGATAAGTATTTTTTTAATAAATATGAAGTAGCAAACGAGCATGCAGTCCACCTGATGGTAAGTGGTTACTGCCACCCATGGACATTTGTAAGCAACTTCATATAGAACAGGAGTTCTATATAAAGTCGACCACAGATGTGTTGCTACTGCGTTCGTTATACCAGCTGTGTAAATCTTGTGTAAACCTGTGTAAATTTCTACTTACAAAAGAGAAAAAAATTAATTAGAAAATTCCTTTTACACCTTTTACACATTACTTTCCTCAGCGCCGGTCCTGGGAGAGGGAAGTGCCCTATTCATGATAACAATCATTTAAAGCTATTTCAGTGGTCGCTATGTTAATGTTAACTACACAGTTATTTTATAATTTAAATTAAAATTAAAAAATAATGACATGTTGATTTTGTTCGGCAAATTTCGTTCCACGCGCAGTCTTATTTAATTTTTACATAATTGAGGTTAAATATTTTGAAAAACAATTTAACTTAATTACAATAATAATTATTTGTTTGATTTCTATATTTAATAATTTAATGAAGTTTTATTTGTTAAAAATATTTCACGTGGTAACATTATAATGTCACAAAAATATTGAAAAGTGGGAATCAATTTCACAAAAAATACCATATTGCAGTATTTGACGTTTTATTTTATTACTGCATATAAAAAAATGTTGTCTCCATACCTTGCTTCGGCCTTCAGCAGTATATTAAAGACATGCGCGCAAAATCAATGATTAATTGATTATAAAATATAAAAGTTACTCTTTTATTTATAGAATAAACTATCTGAAATTTTAACGACTGGAAAATTAATATCCATTAATCATAACTTATGAAAAGCTCAGTGATCAAGTTGTTAAGTCGGAGGAAAAAAGTTCTCAACAGAAAATATAAACATAGAAGTTACCAGGTATAAAATATTATCCGGCACCAAGTAAATTTTGTAAAATCTCAATAAAGAGGTTTAGGCAACTTAATACATTAACTATTCCGCGAACTTAACTATAAAAATAAATAAACATTAACTCGTAACAGAAATAGTGCAATACTCGGTTTTACAATGAAAATATGTAAAAAGAATCTGTGTTGACATCTTTTGTAAAGGAAGAAAATGGCCGCCGTTTAGCTTGTAGCTTGCTATGCTATCCGTCTTCGACGTGATGTAGTGTTCTGTGTGACAATTAAAGTTACATTAAAGGACGTTGAGATAATGTATGCTTTTTTTCAACGTTGTTTATTACTTTTATGTAACGGAGGATACGGGGCTTTGCTCTAAACGTGAAGCTTAATTTGGATAAAATTCAATAACCCACAAGGTACAAAAACGACATGGCCGCCTGACAATCGACCAATGAGAAGCCAGCATCAAGCGTTTCAGAATTGCATGTACCTATTCACATTTCGCGTCATTGCGTTTTTGGTGCCTTCTTTCATGAATAAAAATTTGGTACTTGTCTGTTATCAGTGAACTGACAAACAATTTTGTTTTGTTAAAAAATACAGTGTGAATTGTGTTTAAAACTGTGACATCTGAGTTTCGCGAGAGTTCACGAGCTACTGTGATCATGAATTGAATACTTTAGATTTAGGATGAATCTAAATACGTTTACCTATGTACAACGTTTTGTTTTTGTAAACAAGAATGTGTTTTCAATACACGTGCCGAATTGTATATAATTGACATTAGTTTTGAAATGATGTCTGGAAGGGGGACGAAAAAACGCGGGAGGCCCCCTAAATCAGGAAGTATTGAGAAAACACGAAAATTTCAATATCATTTATTGAAAAAACCCAAATATTTACAACCACAAAATATTGGATCCAGTTCTCTTACTAGTACACCGTCCGCTTCTAGAGCGTCTTCTCCTCAAGGAAGTGACATAAGCAGGCGGAGCACACGCAAACAACGAGGTGGAAAGTCGCATAAAAGTAAGAAGGGTGGTTTATCGAATTCATTTTCGAGGAGAGGATACAATCCGCACGCCGCCGATTACCACGAGTCGGAATATCACTATGGATCAGACTTTGGCGACGAGTACAGTGATAGATCAGAGGTGGAGGAAGACCGCGGCAGCGAGAGCTCGGAAGTTAGTGTGGGCGATGCTGGCAGTGATACTGACTTTTCAGTGAGCAGTTATGGTTCCACAGGTGGAGCTCTAAGGAAAACTACTAGCACAATTCGCCCTCCAAGCCCTGACCCCCTCTGGCTGCAGCAGGAGCGACAAGTTCCTCAACTGGAACTCCCACCTTCTTCGGATGATTTGCTCGTACCTCATAATTTAGTCTTACAAGTGGTTGGTGTGTATGAGGTGTTGCGTCACTTTAGACATTTGGTGAGATTGTCTCCATTTCGCTTAGAAGATCTGTGTGCAGCTGTAACTTGTGAGGAACAAAGTAACTTGCTCATTGAGGTGCACATAATGTTGCTCAAAGCGTTGTTAAGGGAGGAAGATGCCCAACAGACTCATTTTGGTCCATTAGACCATAAGGACAGTGTTAATATCACTCTTTTTTTGCTCGACGTCATGACATGGCCTGAAGTTCTTAGAGTTTACGTTGAGAGTGATAAATCCTTTGATCAGAATATCACAAAAATTTTAAATTCTTGTGAATACCCATTTACATCAAGTGAAAACCGCTTAGCGGTATTGCAGTTCTTGTGCAATCAGTTCTTGATAACTAATCCAGTACGAGATGATCTTATAAGTGAAAGTAAGTTTTAAATATTGTGTTCATATCATTATTTTAAATTTTATTTCTATGTATGAGTTGTTTTACTATATTGTTTTAAGTACTTTATATTACACAATACTCTCTTTTGCTGCAACAAGCCAGGGTTTATTTATGTACCTCAGTTTCTTATAAAAAAAAAGATTTTGTCAATCTATCATATTATATTATATTATATACATAATATAATATTTATTTATAAAATCAGTAACATTGACATTCTTAATTGTCTTACAATTGTTTCCTGGATTTGTTTCTATGTAGATTGTTTCTATGTAGTGTTTTATATTAAAATATACATACAAAAGTACTTTGCAAATAGTAAAATATTATATGGATTATATGATAGATTTATTTGATTTGGTCTATCCATCTAAATCTATCTATGTAAGATATCATTTAGATGGTTGTATTAGGTAACTTATACAGAAAATTTCGGATTAATTCCTTAATTGGCAAAAATGCATGCAGCAGAAAATGTTAGTTAAATATTATAAGCTGGTTGTTACCTACTTCTCAAACTAGCTTACCTAATAGAGCATGACAGAGTGAATAATGTAATGTATAACTATGATCACCATGTAGGGAAACTCATGAGTGAATGAATTAGTAATGTTTCTCTCCATACCCATTTATTCTGTTGTGCATATATATTTCGTAATATATAGAAGTAGCAATGCATGCAGTTTTCTTGATGATAAATGGCTACAGCCATCCAGGGACATCTGTAAAAAACTTAAAAAATGAAGAGTTTCCAGAGGTCAGCCACATTTGCATTGCTATTCTTAAGGACTGAGTTGGAACATCTTGGATAAATATGATTTTCTCATACAAAACACTATACACTCATAGCCCCACATTAGGATTTTCTCCTGTGTCATGGGCACCATGGACACACTAAAACAATGCAAAAATACCCAGACCCAGAACAGAATCTAAACTCATCATTGAGATGTCTATCTGGCCGGGGAACAAACCTAGAACCCATTGTGTGTTAGACCGGTATGGTGATTGCTCGGCCATGCATGTCATTTATCACTCTTTCATCACTTCATTTAAATCAGCAAACTGCAGTGCCTAACAATGCTCTTATACGTTAGATGGATATGACGGTGGTTTTTCCAGAATCAAGGCACAAAGATCTCTTCAACCACTTCCTTAAATGGATTTAATCATTTAATAACAGCAAAGTTTCAGTAACATTTTATATCAGAGCAAATTATCAGTAAGGTTTCCTTGTTTGTGTTATAGATTTCCATGGGCATAAAAGATCCATAACTTTTATTTTATTTAACAGAATCCTTTTTGTTTGAATTCAACTTACACTTGACCAGATTTTTGATTTTCTTTATGTAAATACATTCACACACATACACAGTTGTCATGTTCATCAAGAAACATCATCTGGAATGTTCAGGGTTTTAAAATCATTAAAATGCATTGATTAAACATAAAAAACTGTTTACATGTAAATAGGAGGGATGTAAACTTTGTTACAAATAATTATACAGACATTGTAGGCAGAGGCCAGTTATATCAATATTGAAGAGACTGTAAAATGAGAATGCTGTATGTGTAATTTGTTCATTATAACCACTAATAATCATGTTTTGTTTATTTTGATAAACATTCAATTAATATGAGTATCGCAATATATTTTGTTGATGTGAAAAACTATGAAGATTCATTGCTTTAACTGTTATATTACTATAAGCCATGTCTTTGTAAGACTTATGTTATGTAGGGATTTGGCTTGAACCTTGCTGTTTAGTTGTTATAATTGGTTTCCACTATTTTTATATAAATTTTGTAGTATGTACTGCATATGTGTCTATAAGGGCTCTCAGAGTTTATTCATTTAAAACACAGGATTAGTTAACTTCAGGTTTATTGAACATATAATTATGTGAGTAATAATAACCATTAATATGAAACAATGTTTCAGTTCCTATCCATTATGATGACCATTGTCGAGTTTGCCATCGCCTGGGAGACCTATTATGCTGCGAGACATGTCCTGCAGTTTTTCACTTAGAGTGTGTGGATCCTCCGCTCGTTAATGTACCATCAGAAGACTGGCAATGTGCTTTGTGCAAGCAACACAAACTCATGGGCGTAACTGACTGCCTCCCTGATGCTGAAAAACAGGGCTTGCTTTGTCGTCATGAACATCTAGGTTTTGATAGACATGGCAGGAAATATTGGTTTATTGCACGACGCATTTTTATGTAAGTTTATGAATCATACTTTATAATGATTTATTACCATATTGTATTAATGCTATTTGCTTCATTTTACTTCATACATGCAATGTATTTTTTTTTATTCTGTATTTGCAGTGAAGCAGAAAACGGTGAAGTTTGGTATTATACCTCTGGTACTCAACTACAAGAATTACTTTGTGTATTAGATGGTGGAGATATGGAAGCTCCATTGGTGAGGGAACTTTTAGAAATGAAGGAGGAAATACTTAGGCAAATGGACATTACAGATACATTGACCAATCAGGCAAAAGGCAATCGCAAATCCTACTTAGAAGCTGAGAATGCTAATATCATTAAGAATAGACAGTCAAAAGATGCTAAATGTGATAGTGACAAAAATAACACAAATATGTCAGTGATTGTGGATGGGGAGGTAGTCAATGAAGTCACTGTTACCAGTGATGAAACACATGAAGACAATGATGAGCAAGAATTTACTGATGATGATGATCCCAAAAGACTAAAAAATAACATGAATAATAAGTTACGAAATTCAACTCATAAGAAAAGTGAGGAGAGTAAGTCAGCATTCATTAATAATTTGTATATTTCAGCATATATTACATGATCAACAAAATTTTAATACATCATTTCAGTTACAGAAAGAGTTACGCGGTTAAGATCAAATCAAATGTTGAATGAAAATTCCCTATTTAAGCTTGGAAATGAAAATAACTTCAAGAGTTATGTCAATCAGTACATTTCAAATCCACTAGCATTAAACAAACCTCAAAGAAATGAAGAAAGGGACAAAAAAAGATATATATCGCATAAATTCTCTTTATCGTCAGCACAAGAGTTTAAATGGGTAGGACTACTTAATGGTAAGTTGACAACCACAATACATATGCTTTTTATTATTCAGTATTTATGGCGTTGTGTGTGATCAAATCAATGTATATTAAAAACTATATTATTTTGTTTCAGCAACAAAGCCTTTGCTAATTGCAACTATAAGACAAACGCTTTTACAACTGGAATCAAACATAGTATTGCAATTTATGCATCCTAACTGGTCATTGTTAAGAAAACCATGGGTCCAAGCTGTGCAGCTTTGTCAAGCACCAAGGGACTTCGCTAGAGCTTTGTGTGTTTTGCAGGTAATGTTTTTAACTCCATAAAAGATTTATTGTAGGTACAAATATTTTTATTTTAATATAAAATATAAAATTAAAATTTTAAAATATATTTTTATATGTTGACAGGCGTGCATCAAAAGCGTGGTTTGGGTACCGGCTTGGCACGAACAGTTAGGTCACGTCAAACTTATGCGCACAACTGCGGCAGAGCGGGAGGAAAGAAAAAAATTGGACAAAAGAGAAAAGAAAGAGAGAGACGAGGAAGAAGAACGATATCGGACAGCTTATAATTTCGTGAAATATTCTCTGGGTCTTCGTCACCAGGTATTTGTAATATTACACCACTATATTATTATTGCTCTATATGATTATTTATAGTTTATAATGGCAGTATTTATTATTGCATGAAATGTAATATAGTATGTCATTTTCTTGTTTATAAAAAGGTCTGGAAACAAAAAGGTGAAGAATACAGAGTTCATGGGCAATGGGGCTGGTTATGGAACTCTACAACCAGGAAATTCAAAAAATATAATGCCAACCCGAAGCTAAGCCTCAGTGACGGGCCTGCCAAAGTTGCAGTGAGAGTCAGAGATGGAAGTATAATCAAAGTTTTGGCTGTAGAACCAAAAACATATGAATATCTAACATCTAATGATACAGCTGATAAAGACGTCATGGAGAAATGTGAGTATTGATAGTTAGATTGATAATAAAATATAATTATTTTAATCTGAATGGAGTGAAATTAAAAGGTTTTTCATTTTATTTTAGTACCACCTGCAATGCGTAACATGAAATTGGAAAAAGAGACTGAAGACTTTGATGAGATTGATGTGGAAAAAGCTTTAAGCTCTTCTATGAGACGATATTACCCTAAGATAGCTAGGAAGTCTAAATTAGATGATTTTCTGGCTCGAAGAACTTATTTAAAATTTATGGAAGAAAAAAAAATCGGTAATTTATTAACTAGTGTAAAAAAGGAAGAAGTTGATGTAAAAACTGAGGATGAGAAGAATATTGATGTTGAAAATGAAGAGCCTGATGTAACATCGATATGTGATGTAGCATATGATACTCAATCAAAACCTTTAAATTCTGGGACTAATAAAGTCGACACATTAAAGGAAAAATACCAGAAACTTTCCCTCCTTACAAAACATTACAAATGTTACTCATCGAAGTGCAACAGAGTGGAGCTAGCAACATTACTTCAGTCTGGTCAAAATATTGAATGCTATTCTCCATTGTGTATTGAAAAGGGAAAGTTGTTAAACAAAATGCTTGCTTTAATAAAAGGAGGTGTGGTTAATTCCACACATTTCCTAAACTCAAAAGAAAATAGTAAAATGTCAATTTTAGAGCAATGTTTGTTAGGTAAAAGTTCAAACTCGAGTGAGACCATATTAAATGATCTTTTATCTGCTGTAGCATGTGCTCAAGAATGTGACAATAAAACTGCAGATGGATTTGTCAAAAGGAAGTCTAGTGGAGAATGTGAAATAAAAACTGAAAAAATTGATGAAGATATGTGTATGTTAAAATCAGAAAGCACACTTGAGGAATCAGCTGTTCCAGCTGTTGGTAACGAAATGGATATTGACATAACTTGTAACAGTAATGAGGATAGTGAAGTTGAAATAGGTCCTTTAAAAGAACTGACGGATAATGAACAACAAGAACCAAAAACGGATGATGATACAAAAACGCGCCCTCCCATACCTAAACTAAAGATTACAAGAGGAAAGAACTCTAAATCCAATGCCACAGATAGCAATACAGACAATGTAAAAGAGTCATATGAATGTTCAGTAACACAATCGAAAAAATATGAACCTGCAAAATATCGTGCAACAATAAATAGACGATTTGGTTTGACTAGAAATATCAAACGAGAAGAAAAGTCTGTTAAGGAAGAAATAGTTGAAGGTGGGATAGTTAGAGTATATTCTGTTGACAAGCCTATGGGTAAAGTTTATCTTAAAAGGGTCCAAACATCAGTTGTAGAAAAGAAAAAGAAGAGAACACCTGTCAAATACCCTCTGTGTTCATCATTTCATACAAAAAGTAAAGCCAAAACCATAATGGTTTTGCCAAATCATGAACTGAAGAAGTTATGCAGACAAGCTGGGTTAATTGCTGTCACCGGATTTAGTCATAATGCAAAGCCTAACCAACTTATTTGGCCTTATCCATGTCCCAGACCACTATTTAAGACTTGCTGGTTATATCGTACTGTAAATCTCCAATGGCTGGCTAGTACTGCGTTACAATTACGTATTATGTGGTCATGCTTGCGATGGGACGACATGGCAGCGAAACCAGCTACTGCCGATGGAAAACATCAATTAACAACAGACACAGAAATTGTGTCTCTTGAATTGTTGAAGCATAGACACATTGGACAATTTTCGGAACGAACTCAATATCTTCGTCGACGCGTTGTTATACCACTCGAATTACCCAAGACTGTGCGTGAAGTAACGTCTATTCGTAGTGGTCTTCGTAAGAGAAAACGAGCTGAATCTCCTCAAAATACAGAGCCACAGGTAAATAAAATTTATGGGTATTCACATTTTGGAATTATTGTAAATAACTGTATCAGTTATCCTTCATGTAATAAAAAATAATGTTATTTTCAGTATAACATAAACATAACTTTTAAGAATGTTAAAAATATTTTAGTCACAGCTTAGTATGATATAATAAAAAACATGTATTTGCAAATATTTAACAAAAAAAGGTATTAGTCTAAACACATATTTCCAGGAAAAAACTATTCAATTAATTATTCTCTATTAAACATTATTCTAAACTTAAATTGTCATTTACTTTGTAGGTAATAACGAGAATACAGGTACTATTCAATAGTATGTTTCTTAATATGTGTATGTCCAGGTGTCAGAAGAATGGGTGGATGAAGATAAGTTAGAATTATGGGAAGTACGCCAATACGGTGAGCGTTCTGAACGGGTAACACCAGTTACGCGTACTTCAACAGGGAAATTGCCGCAACGTAACATTGCTCCGACGCCACCCAACGCAGATCTTAAAGATAAAATGGAACAACAGTTGCGTGAACAAAGAGCTGCTCATCAACAAAAAAGAGCGCTTGAAATGTCTCAAGGTAGTTTTTTTATATTCCTTGTCTATTTATGCGATTATGTGCTTTATCTTGATCATTATTTAGCCTGTTTTATTTTCATTCGTAGATAAAAACAAGGCTAATTCAACTTCTGGAAAGAGTACTTTGACATCATTATTATCAACTAATGCTTCAACACCCACTGGTCAGAAAACCATAATAGGAACTAGGCGAATAATCATGACAAAGGGTGCTGATGGATCAACGAGAGTAATCAGCCAGCCTGTTTCAAAAACAGTTACATCGGGTGATTCAACTTTAAAGTCGACGCCTCAGAAGGATAGTCCCCAAAAAGTGCAAATAATTCGTGCGCCCGACGGTAAGATCACCGTCAGAGGGCTACTGGCTGGGCAGCAACTTATACAGATGCCAGATGGAAAGTTGCACATTGTTATGGCAGGACAACAGGGTGTTTCCGGACAACTCGTAGCAGCATCGTCCGCCGCCAAGACCGCAAATAGTACAGATGCATCTGCGTCCGAGAATAACGAGAAGGTCGCTATCCCGTCCAAGACCACTGCGGAGGAAAGCAAGTCCTCGCCGACCACGCGGGTCATATCGCAACCGGCGCAGCAAGTCACAGCAACGCCGACTAGGCAGGTTGTGGTGCAGCCAGCCCAGCAGGTCGTAGTCCAGCCGGGCCAGCAGCTGGTCCCCCAGCAAGTGGTGGTGCAAGCGGGCGCGCGGCCCACGCTGCAGCCGCGCGTGCAAGGCCTTCAGACTATGCTCGTGCAGGGCCAGGTACTGCAGCGACCCGCCACTCCCGTGCGCGCCGTCGCACCTCGTCCGCCAACGCCACGGGTGCGCGCTACCACCACCCAGCAGATCGTCGTCAACAACCCTGTGCTGGTGCAGCAGCTCGCTGCTGGTAAAATCCAGCTGGCGACCGTCAACGGGCAGCAAGTGCTCATTCGGCCGACTGGAAACAACCAGGCGCAAATTGTCGCTCACATCGGGCAGAGTCCTACGCCGGCGGCGAGTGGCAGCGCTCCGCGCGCCGCCGCGCCGGCGCTGGCGCCCGCACCGCAGCCCGCCTCTCCGACGCCACTTACCGAAGACCAAATTATGGAAAAACGCTTGCTCGCCGGTCAACCTCCCGGCACCGTCATAAAAACTGTCACGGCCCAGGTAATAATTGCTTTTTTATTCCATTCGAACGAAATGTCTTTTAATTGTATTGCTGTTTTCGGAGGCTTGTTAAATTTATTGAGTATAAAAATTTTGGGTACATTTGTAGGTGATGCAGACGAGCACCGGGCCAAGCATCGTCCTGCAGGGACTGCATGGGTACTCACTGACGCCACAACAATTAGCGCTCGTTCAACATCAAGTGAAGCAGCAACTATTGAAAGGTACGTTATTAAATATTACACCCTGCAGTAATTTTTGAGGGCAGGACAATAGCAAAAACTGAACGCAAAGACACTTTAATGAGAATAATTGATCATTTCTGAAAGCCTAATATTTCATATTTAAAAATTGCCTCACATAAAATATTTCAAAAAGGTGTGACGTCTTCAATGAACGGAAACTAATTTCAGCACAAGAATCTACGGGGAAGCAAGGCATGCTGGGCCCGCGCAAGATGTACCTGGCGGTGCAGCCGTCGCCGAGCGCGCCGCCGCCGCTGGCGCCGGTGGGCCCCGCGCTGCCCGTGCAGGCGCTGCAGTCGCTGCAACCGCTCGCGCTGCCCACTCTGCCCCCGCAACAGGTAATATACTTTTACTAGCTCGTCGCTGCCACTCCGACGGCGAATGTGAGCGTAAAAAATAGATCCGAAGGAAGTGCGATAATGTGTATAGTAGTAATACTTTCTTCTCTAAATCCTCTAATAAAAATAAGCCAGATGGAAATGTTACTATTGAATTATCTAGCATTTGTCACACCCTATAAAGTGTAATTCGGTAAAAATAATTTTGTAAATAATCTAAAACAAGGCCAAATAACTAAATACAAAATGTGTATTTGGATCACAGTAGGTTATTGTAATTAATAGATGACGATGATGCATGTAAAGACTGTAGGATATCGTTTTGTTGAATCATGCTAAATATATGCATCAGACCATATATACCTTGTAACTTGACTGTGTTAATTCATTAATCACAAGTTATTTGCGACAAAGTGTACTTGTGATAGGCATATGTTGCTATAAACTAAAACATGTTATGTTATAAGCATTTATAGTTTCACTTGTATTCATGTTGCCTGTTATGGGACAAATTATTATTCTTAGAAAAAATGTACATTAGACTGAAATTGAATGTAAAATAAATTGAATTTGATTTGTTTACCAATAATTTGTCTCATAATATTATGTATGTAATAATAAACAACTGTTACACTTGCGCAGATCATAAAAACAATGCTAAGAATGTCATGTTAATGTCAAGTTATATATAAATACATAGGACTCAACATAAGTAAACAGTATTTTGATGAGCTTGCAAATCAAACATCATTTTCTGGTTTACAGACAACATATTCCTATAATCAGCAACAGAGTGATGATTCAATATGCAGCATAATCACCTTTAGTTTTTTTTTGTCATATACTTGTAATAAAATATGTGTTGTATCAATTGAGCTACCATGTGTTGGTCAAATACCTTCTTGTCTTTATGATCTGTGATTACGAATGTTCGTAATACTGGTCTTATCTGAAGTGAATTAATCAAATTTAATGACATACATTTATAAAAAAATCTATACCAACATATTTGCGGAAATTGTATATGGTTAATAAAAAACGAGAATAGATTTTTAACTGTCACTAAAATGACAATGTAAGACTGGATATATTTAAATATTATAATTATTATTCCAACTATAACAACTATGCATATTCTAAAATATTACTTCGCCACAATATTGTCAATATTTATACCAAAGATAATTTTGTACATTGTATATAGAAGTATCGAACACAAATTATTATTTATATATTATATCGACATATACTGGATGGACAATCATCAAAAAGATGCCTAGTTTATTTAAGTTTATATTATGTATATGGATAATTACTCATCATTCTCTAGTTATAGGTAAACCCGTTCTATTCCTAAAAATAATCACATTTCAATTACAGAAGAATTACACTTGATTTATCATGAAGTAGTGAAATATTACGTATTTACATATTGTACAACATATTAGCTTTAGTTAGGTCCTATACCATTATCTATTAATTGTAAAAAAACACGTCTTGCGACATGTAGATATTAAGATAGCAAAATTTCTCATCTGTTTGGGAATATGTATTGAATAATAAAGGTGGGTTGTTGTGGATGAATGTATTTCGCCAAAGAATTTTTGAATCCTTATGCTGTGGAAGGCCTTTGTATTATTAATATCGATTACATGAACTGCTAATATTATATAAAATTTAATATTGTCTTTGATGAAGGTATGTCGCTTTGTCAGTGGGCCTGACAGTACCAGTGGTTGTTTCATGTGACTAATATAGTCATCCAGTTTCCATACAACCACATTATACATGCGTAATTATACGAAACATTGTATTACTGGAAAAGCTCTAGTAAATATGTCAATGTTCAAATGAGATACCTAGGGCACTTGGAATAGATTCAATTGAATAAAAAGATTTTTTATTCAATTGAATCTATTCAATTTTTAAGAATAGTTGTATTCACATCATGTAGAGGATTCATGTTACTAGGAATTCAATTGAATATCATTAACAGATATTAGCCACAATTAAATTTAATTCAATCATATCTTTTCAGTGTTGTTACAAAAACGTTCATAATTTGATGTCTATCAAGTCACAATCCGCCACCATTTTGCATCAACTTTGACACTGAAAGATGTTTAAGAAGGTAGTAGAAGGTAGACTAACAACTTGAATAGTTTTTACAACTCAAACAGGCAAGTAAAAAAAAAGAATAATTTCTAAATTACATAATATCGTTCACCCGCCCGGGAGGAGTGGGTTCACTAAGCATGATAAAGAATTTTATACATCAAATAATAATAAGTGAAATAAAAAAAAAAACCTGGAGAGTAAATTTTTAATATTAAGCATGTCTTTAAAAACAACAGAACATGCACGAGAACATAATAGTATTCCACGAATATATTATATTTTCGCTACGCCGATTTGCTATAAAAAGTATAAAGCTTAAGTTTCATTCCTTTACTATTTATTATTTATTCTTAATTAGGTTTACAATTATGGAGAAAACGTAATAATATCCCAATGTTAATAATAATCTAACATATATGATAATTTTAATATTTTTAATTGATAGACAAATAGTAATCCTTATATAATGTAAAAGATACAAGGCCTTTAACAGTAGTAACTTTAATTAAATTGGTAAATAAGTTCAATTCATTGATATATCACAATCTGTCTATTAATTTTTGTAGTAGAATAAAATAGTAATTGCTGCTGGTATCAGAAATTGCTCATACACCACCTGTCAATGTGTACCTTTAGATATAACATTTCGTATCTTTGAAATAAATGGCTAGTGCAATATATCAATTGAATAAAATATTATTATCATTATCGACTTTTATTTACTCAAGACCTTTTTTGTTTATACAAGTTTATTTTCTGGTTTGCTTCAGTTTTTTAAGTCGTTTTGTGGGGGTGTATGGGCAATTATGTACCTAATTAAGTTAACAAAAATGAAATCAAAAATATAAGTGTACACTTGTAGATTGTCATATCGAGTCTTGTAAGTCATTAATCAATATTCATTTGTACTAATATATTCCCACAAAAACGGATTTTTATACATATTTTTTCTTTTGATTATTTTTGTTTGTATGTTTTTTATTTTAATTTTGTATTATAAATTAATACCTAATGTCTATAGATATATATACAATATCTGATTGAAAAGTCAAACCATGCTAAGTGCATGGCAAAGACTAATTTTTAGTTGTGGAATTAATTTACTGCAAATATAAAATTTTATAATCAATAGTAAAAGTGAGTGTATTAACGTAATGATTGAATAACATTCTATGGAAAATACAACCTATATATATCAAGCTTCCTGCAGATAACCTGACAGTGTTGTGGTAAGTCTGGTAGGCATAGTTCTATTTTTGTTCTGTGTCGTCGCTGCCGCATGCTGCTCAATGCATTGGCCAAATGTTGATGAAACAATTAATGCACTACAAAACTGGTTTTGTTACATTGTGTCTAGAGCCTTTAAACCATCCGGCATTTTTATAACTCAATGCGAAAATAGATCTCTAAACTGTTGAGCATGTAATTTAATCATTCGATGAAACTAGCTTGGATGATTATGGATGGTGAGGATGCCTCGGATGAAGCTGTGGGAAGTAAACATTTTAGAGCCTTTTTTATAAAATATATTTCAAATTAATCTTATGAATCTTACTTGGAACTAATTTCCAATTTTAATTGGTTTTCAAAGTGAAATTATGCCATTATTGCTAAGTATTTATGTATACATTATCAGTACAGTCAGTTTATCCTTTCTATTTATAGGATACTTCCGAAGAAGATCAAATAAAGCGTCAATCTTTAGTTAACGGCGAAGATCATGTCGCCGAAGCGGTTAGTCATAAAGAGGCAATTCCTTCAAAACCAGAAGACATTCAAGAAAACAATACCAAGACGGATATAGTTAATTCAGGTCGTGAAGGGGTGCAACAAGGAAACAAGTTCGTTTTGACTCCCGATTACATACAGCAGAGTGAGTAATATAATCTAAAGTTATTAGTTTACAATGCCGATTCATCTGTGACGAATATAGGCAACAATATAACAATTTAAATTATTTTACAGCAATCAAAAGCGCCCTCAAACAAGAGAACCTAAACCCTGAAATAGAGGAAAAACTCCTTCAGCTACAACGTTATCAAGAGAAACAGATGAAACCGGAGGCGCACGTGGAGAAGGAGGTGCGGGTGGTGGCCGTGCCGGCGCGCTCGCCGTCCCCGCCGCCGCGGCGCCGCGCCGTCTCGCGCCACGACGACGACGACGAGTGGGTGGACAGCAGCCCGCGGAAACGCTCGCGCAACGCCCGCCCGCCCTCGCCGCCCGCCGCGCCGCGCCCTCCGCCGCGCGTCACGCCCGCGCCCGCCCCGCCGCCCGC